>JAWNOS010000228.1:0-14549 GCA_035045845.1 Drosophila buzzatii
TAATATTTTTTTAAATTTTAGATAAAACTTTTATTAATATAATAAAAATTTAATCTAGTTTTTTTATTTTAGATATTTTAAATATTTTAGAGCTCAACATTTATTAAATTAAATGTTATAATTTAAAAAAATATGAAAGGGTCCATATATTTTTATATATTTTTTAATAAAAATTTAATCTTTTTTTTTTAATTTTTGATATTTTAGATATTTTAGAGCTCAACATTTATTAAATTAAATGTTATAATTTAAAAAATATGCAAAAGTCCAATAAATTTTTATAGTTTTATTTTTACTATATTTTTTGTTTTTTTTTTCATTTTTTTATTTTTATTTTTTTAGGCAAGTTAAGAGAGTAGCTCTGCCTGTACAGGAGTATTCAAATGTCGTTGCATTGTTCGCTAACATATTTTTTATTTAAATAAATATTGTTGTTGTTGCTGCTGCTGTGTGTTGGTCGGTTTACTTTTGTCAACTTCAATTCAATTATGCAGCGAAAACAACAACTAACTTCCACAGAGCGAAAAAGGGGCTGTTTCACACTTTGGGGTTGCACCGCATCCTGCTGCCGGGCGAGCAAAAGAGAAAGAAAGACAGAGAGAGAGAGCGCGCGCGAGCGAGCGAGCGAGATGGCGTCAGCGACAGAGCATTGCTGGCGCGCCTCATGGCAACATCATGAGGGTAATTGAGTGACAATAATGTCAGACAAAGTGGTCTGGTTGGAGGGCAGCTGGTTTTGCCGGTCGCTGCTTGTGCCGTATAGGCAAAGGCACTTAAAGGCAATCGCCTTCTGCTTACGCTGCCCCGCCCCCTGTCCATATGCTGCCAGCTCCCCTTCGATTTTTTTGGAGCAGCGCACACAAAGTAAAATCAAGCTCAAGAGGGAAATGATTTGTTTTCCTTTTTTGCGCGAAGCAAGGGGATTCTCGTCTTGCGTTTCGTCATTTCTTTTTGTTATATTTCTTTCTTTTTTTCGTCGTTATCTTTTTGTGGGGGTTGTGTTGTTTTTTTTTATATACGCATATACATATATTTAACAGATTTCTTTTTTCTTTTTTTTTTTTTTGTTTGTTGCCTCTCTGTTGCGACCCGTTTAAATATTTGTCTAGTGTTCCTAGTGCTCTAAGCGAAATTGAGCCTTTTTTTATGGCACTGGCAACGGCAACGGAGAGCGCGCAAGCTTTACTTTAGTAAAGTCCCTTTTTCATTGTTTACGATCGGGTTTCGTTTAGCAAATGTTTCATCTGTCTCACTAACAAATTTTCACATCATATGATCTAACCAAAGTTTTTCTAGGGTTTTCTAAATTAATTACGTATACGATCTGTTGCCAGACCATTTTATACAATGGTCACCCCAATTGTTATTCAAGATATTTTATTACAAAAATTTATTCAGCCTTCAGAGCCTTCTCCAAATGGGAATAGTTGATAATTGCATTATTTTACCATGAATGATACGTTTTGCTACAACTATGGTCACCCTAATTTAGACAGAAAGCCATTTCTCATAGATTTCTCATCAACTTACCGTGCATCGAAAAAGATGAGCTTCATATCAAGTTTGGCACGGAACATGAACATATTCTGATGCAGTTTGATCTCCGTGATGGCGGATGAAGGCAGCGAGTGACCGACGGCAACCAGGCCAAGATTCTGTATCAGACTGCCCTGGCCATCGCCGCAGTCTGGATAAATGCGTGCCTTTAAATAGCCGGAACAGTGTATCACCTGACGAGACCAAGATACCCCATAATTAGCGTACAATTTAAGAGGTATACAAGCTAAGCTAGACTCACCTTAAAGCCAGAGGTTGTGAGGCCCGCATTGCGCTTGGCCAAAACACATTTCATGCGCAGGAAGAAGGTCTTCTCGATCTCGATCGTGTGCGAGCCACGATCGTGGCCATATGCCGACGGATGCTGCACGCCGTTCGGGCTGCCAATGGGCGTGTGCGTCTGGGCGAGCTGTAGGGAGTTGAGAAATGCAGCCTGTGGCATGAGTAAACCGTAATGGAGACAGAGATGGAGATAGAGCAAAGGAAAGAGCGAGAGAGAAAGCGAGAGAGTCTACTCACTGGATGCTGATGCATGTGCGGGTGCAAAGACAATATGGCATTCATCTCATCCTGATCGTAGCTATGTATATACTCAAATATGGAGTTGCCCGTCAGCTCGACCTGATGGAAGAGGAAATCAAAATGAAATTAATGCCAGTTGCTCGCTTACTGAGTGCCGAGTGCCAATTAGTGAGCAGAGAATATGCAAATTTCGGTTGCCATTTGATGCCTGCTGCCCCTTGACTTGCAAATGGCGAAATGCAAGTGGTGCTGGAGCCAGAAAGGGCCATTCGACGGCTAAATTTATGCGCATAAATCAGGCAAATGTTGCCCAACACCCACCTGACTGAGACCCAAATGCACCGATGCCGTCTCTGAGATGTACATGATTTTGCCATCCGGTGCCACCACAAAGATGAATCCATCCAGCGTTTGCAGCAGATGCGAGCCGAGCTCCTTGATGGTTGCGCCACGTTGCATCGCAGGCGAGGAGCCCCAAGCTTCACCGAGTCCTGCAAGGAAAAATAAACCAAACAAATGTTGTATAAGACAGATGTTGTATGAAAGTGGAATCTGTGTGTAGTATAAGATATAGTATGAGACATGTAGTGTAAGACCCGCAAAGGACTATTCGTATAAGACTTATTTTATAAGAACTGTATAAAACAAGAAGAGTGTAAGACTGGTAGTCTGCAATAAGTAATATAAGACCTGAATTAAAGACTTGTGGCTTATACATGTAGTATAAGACTAGAAGTGTACGACTGTTGTACAAAACGTGTAGTATAAAGGGCAAAGAAGTATTCATATAATTATTAGACATATTTTATAAGAACTGTGTAAAACAAGATGAGTGTAAGACTTGTAGTCTCAAATATGTAATATAAGACGTGGATTAAAGGCTTATACCTGTAGTATAAGACTAGAAGTATAAGACTGTTGTACAAAACGTGTAGTATAAGACGCGTAATATGAGGCATCTAGAACAAAACTTGTAGTATAAGACATGTAGTTGAAGAGAAGCAGTATATGACATGCGGTATAAGACATTTATAAGACATTTGGTTTAAGACCAGGGGTACTACATGCCCTAGTATCAGACATCTAGCACATATAAGACATGCAGTTTAAGACAAGCAGTATATGACATGTGGTATAAGACATTTATAAGACATTTGGTATAAGACCAGGGGTACTACATGTCTTAGCATCAGACATTCTACTTCTACTAGTTCCGCTGTGCTAGATAGGGGAACTAATAGAAGTCCTATAGTAAAATACGAGTAGTATAATACATATAGTACAAGGCATGCAATATAAGATATACAGTACATGACATTTGGTATAAATAATTTAATAGAAGACTTGTATAAGGCATTTAATATAATACATGTAGGCAAAAAGTATAAGACATCTAGTATAAGAGAGAGCAGCATAAGATATGTTGCTGAAGACATGGAATATACCAAGAATGAAGCATATAGTATACATATGCATGGAAGATAGTATACGACATGTAACTCATACATTTAGTATAGGATAACGAGCAGAAGATATAAGATATGTTGTACAGAAATGTAGTACAAGAAAATGAGTGCAAGATAATATTAGGTATAGACATGTAGTATAAGACAATATAGACATGTAGTATAAGACAATGAGTGAATACTATGTTGCACTCATTGTCTTATACTACATGTCTATATTGTCTTATATACCCTATAGACATGTAGTACAAGACATTCGGTATAAGTCACACATTTCTATGTTAATATAGGAATCAAAGCCCTGCTAACAGTGTAAACAAATATCTGATAAATTAGTATACATTTCAAATATAATCCATATAAATTTACAATCTGGCTGTAAGATTTCCTCCTAGTCTCTCACTCGAATATAAATTATTTTCTCACAATGCCAAACTTTTGGCAGCTCATTCACTAAATTGTGTTGGCTGTGGTGTGCTTTCCCATGGCCTCTTTTGAGGCACAGACTGTCAACTAAATCAGCAGCCGACACACGTCCAGACAACAAACTGCTCCCGGCTGGCGCGCCAACAGAGCTAACCTGCCCACAGTTGACGTCTAAATATTATTCCCAATTAAAGTCATCAGCGCCGTAGGTGGCCCATTCACAGCCCACACGAACTGACGCCCCGAATGGGATATGCCCGGGCGATACACGATATGCATTGCATTCTCATGTCATCTACTCCTTGTGCTCTGTTGTTGTTGTTGTGCTGGTCTCATTGTGCGCGCACTTCCTTGCGCGTTGTTTGTTGCCTATTATTAAAATAATTATTTCAATAAAGCAGAGCACAAAAAAAAAAAAAGAAAAGAAAGCAGAAAAGCACAAAACGCTGCGCACAATGGAACAGCAACAACAACAACAACAACAACAACAACAACAACGAACGCCCTTAACTTGAGCCTGTTGTGCAACCCTCGTAGTCAGCATAAAATCTCACACACACACATACATACATACACGCACCCACCCACCCACACACACACACACTGATAGCTGCGCCACCCAGCGCCAACCACTGGGCATCCACTTCCAGTGAACGTCTCGTCGCTCTCTCGTTGCTGGCTGCTCGCTGCTCGCTGCTCTTTGAGTGGAAACAACAGGCCGCCATTGTGTTTTTCCGACTTCTCCCAATGCTCAGCCCACTCTGCCCCCACCTGCTTGTTTATTGTCTGCGCATTGTTCGAGTGGTTTTTCCTTTAAGCATATGCTTTAAGCAAACAACGCCTTTTAAACTTGAACATTTGTCGTCGTTGTTAAATTAACAAAGGCCGTATCCTGCTGTGTCCTGTCTAACTGTGTGTGTGTGTGTGTGTGTGTGTGTATGTCCGTTCGTATAGCAGCTTAATGAGCGTGTCGGCCGCGTGGCTGTCACCAGGATTCCTTATGCCTCATTTGACGTAATTCCCACACGGCAAACGCAAGATGAAAAGCCAAGCGAATTCAACTGAACCAATTGGCATTTGGTGGTGCGACGATTGCCAACTTGTTGGCCCACTTACCATCGGGAAAAACTTGACGCATTTTCAAATAGGATGTGGTCAGACGTATGACGGACGCCTTGTCCAGCTGCGACGTTATCGCCGCCGGCAATGGCAATAATTTGGCCAATTCACAAAATTCCGTATTCTCCTTTTCACGACGCGTGCGTGCAGCATTTTTGCTTTTCTCCTTCATGGCACACGTTTTGGCTATATCTGCAAAAAGCCAGCAAAGCAAAATTGTGGAAAATTATTTAGCTTATCGATTATCATTAAAATTAAGTGAAAGTACTTAATGAAGCTCAAGTGTTCAAGCCACCGCATTGGGAGAGCTCTTTGAGCTAACAAGGAATAGTTCTTTTATTTATATATTCTAATTTATTTATATTTGTATTTTTTTTTTTTTTTTTAATTTAAGAAACTTAATTTAAAATGTTATATATAAATTTATTATTTAAAATTGTATATATAAATAAAGATTAGTTCTTGTATTTATTTATTTTTTATTTTTCTTTTTTATTTTATTTACAATTTTAATTATGTTAAAATTTTATATACTTTATTGAATTTAAAAATTATATATATATTATTGACTTTTAACATTTTATATATTTTACTGAATTTTATATTTCATTGAATTAAAAAATTTTATATATTTTATTGAATTGTAAAAAATTTGATAATTTTTTTTTAATTTTTAAATGTTTTATATGGTATTAAAAATATATATTAGGTCGTTCACTAAGTAATTTCGTTGTATGATGTCAGCTGATCTTACTGAATTTTTTCGCATTTATATTTAATAATATATTAAATATAAATATATATTTTATTGTATTACCAATAAACAAAGAATAGTAATTTTATTTATAATTATATAATTTTTTGTTTTAATTTATAAATTCTATATATTTTAGTTTTAAAAAAATTCGAATTAAACTAAATTTGCGAAAATAAACTAAAAATTGTAATCAAACTGTACTACATTCATTTTACTACATCTGATGCTAACTGATTATTTCTTCATCTAATTAAAAATCTATATTAAATTATATATAAAAATATCTGTATATTCCTTCAATTCCAACTATAAAATTACTGTTATCAAATTCCCCGTTACACAAACCATGTAATCTGCTCTCATAGCAGTCCTTGCGCACACGACGATGGTTCGTCATTATAAGTTGTAAAAGTTAATTTTTTTCGAGCACACAAAATACTTGAATATCCGTATTATAACAGAGTTTGTTGTCGCGAGCACTTGCTCATCGCACGACGATCACCTGTTTGCAACTGAACGCACTTCGTCCTGTGCAGTCAGTTTTAAGTTGTCAAAATGTCTACCTGAGCCGTAAAAGGCTCTAAACTGTAGCAGCCATTGGTCAGCTGGAAGGAAACAACAAGCGAAACAGGTAATGGGCAGGCCAATTGACTTTTTGGCCATGTTACCGATTTGCCATTGATCCTCAATGGCAAACGGAAGTAGAGTCTAAGCGTGTGTGTGTTCGTCCCTCTCCATCTCTCTCTCTATCTCTGTGTGCAACAGGTTGACAGCATTTTTGACTTTTATACATAATATACAAAAACCTATTTTTGCCAATACCAAACAGCCCTTAGCCCGGCTCTATGTCCGTGTGTGTGTGAGGAGATTTTCGTTATTTTTCGTTGCCATTGATAGAATAGTTTGGAACGTGATTTTGGCGCAGTTTTTGGCAAATATGCAGCGCACAGCTCCTGCTGCTTCACACACATACATAGCTGCTTAAATGTGCATATATATATTTAAGTATTGGCCATTTAGCAGCAGGAATTGCAAGAATTCGCACGTAATTACAAGTTTATTGACATAGGTCACGTAGCTGCAAGAGTAACAAAAGCCTAAACTGAATGAAACAAATATATATCTATCTATTTGAATGTCTGCTGAAAGTCTGGCATGATAAACAACTTTGGCTTATGGCAAATCAATTTATGTTACTTTAACAGCAAAGAAAAAGCAAAAAAAAAAAACTCTAAGTAAATGGAACATTTGTCAAAAGTCGCTCAGCTGCTGGAAGTGAGCTCGGATGCTGTTCCGGGGAGTCTGTGCATCCGCCACGCACACGCGAGGTACACAGCTACGGGAGCAACAGATTTGCTAAATGATCATAATCCTAAAGAGCTGCGCGCCGCTAATCCGCAACTCAAATGTGACAACATGCGCGTCTGAAGTGCCGCCGAGGTCGTTCATATCCGGCGTGATGCTGCCGCTGCCGCGGCCACTGCTGCTGCTACGGCTGCTTCTTCTTCTGCTGAATTGCCATTGTATCGTGCAGCAGTTAGCAGTTAGCTAATGATAGTTTATGTTCCCTAAGTGGGTCACAATGGCAAAAGATATATGCACACAGCTCTTAGCCACCATATGAAATCTAGCTGCCAGAATATGCACATAATTTTGCCATAGCCATAAAAACGAAAGCGGAAATTAGACAAATTCCCATAAAGCACAGAATCAAGCAGCTTTGCAAATTAATAAACATTAATACATAAAGTTGGAGCACATTAAATATGCACAATAATATAAATTGATTGGAAGATTGAGAGCAAAAGTTTTTTGCTCACAATTATAATCAAAAGATACGCTTATTGATTATTTCATTCAAATGTTGTAAGAGAAGTATGAAGCATAATAAGGAAATAAAAATAATTAATGAAATGAAGTCATAAACAATTAATCAATAAGCTCAACTATTTAAATTATAAAGTATCCTAAAAGAAATAAATAAAAATGCTGAGCAAATTAAAAAAAAAAATAAAATAATATTTTATATTATTAAAATATATATATAAATTAGGAAAAAATACTAGCGGACAAACTTCATTTTTTATTGGTCAAAATCTTATACATAAATTTAAAAAAAAATAAATAAATAAAAATAAAAAAATGTGTTAAAAAAAAGTAATTTATGAAAAAAAGTAAATCACAAACTTAATTTTTTTATTGCCCAAAATATTCAAATTAGCTTTTATATATATAATATTCAATATTCATAGCTATAGATTTTTGTCCATCTTTTAATATATTTTTTTTTTATTTATATTTTGTTGGTTATTATTAACATAACAATTGGAATTTTGTATACAAATTTAATTTCTATTTTTATTTATTTTTTTTTTATTTATTTTTTTTTATTTATTATTTGATTTTTTATTTATTATTTTATTTTTTATTAATTAAATTATTTTAATTTTTTATATTTTGTTGGTTTTTGTCCATCTTTTATTATTATTATTTTTTTTTAATTTATATTTTGTTGGTTATTTTTAACAAAACAATTGGAATTTTGTATAAAAATTTAATTTCTATTTTTATTTATTTTTTTTTTATTTATTATTTATTATTTGATTTTTTATTTATTATTTATTATTTATTTTTTTCCATTTTTTATTAATTAAATTATTTTAAATTCTTTTTGTTTCTTAAGTTTTTTAAATTAATTTTTAAGTTTATTTACTTTTTACAAATTTATTTACACATTCGTTTTCACTTAAATTTTTTCCAGTATTTTCCAGAGCAATAAGAAACGCTCTGCAACACTCTGCAGCCTTTATAGCATAGCTGCTCACACTTTACTACAAAGTTATGGCACTCTTTACCAGGAAAGAGCATTAAACTAACAAACAGAGATGCGGAGTTGCGGAGTTGCGGAGCTGCGGAGCTGCTGCTTAGCCATAGCTTGACCTTAATCTTGTTAAAGGCAAATGCCTGAGGGCAGAATAAATAGAAAAGTTTTAAAAATAAATCGAACAAAGATGTGCGCACTGAACTTGAAACAGCAAATAGGGAAATAAGAAAGAGTTAGAGCCAGGAAGAGCGAAAGAGAGAGAGAGAGAGAGTGAGAGAGTGCGAAAGTGAACAGCGAGTAGGTATAGAGCCATGCAAAAACTGATTGACAAAGATTCCCACGCTGCCAAAAAAAAAATCATATATATATAGACTAAACAGATATGGGTATATATGCTATGTGTGTTGAGTAAAAGCAGCCATAAAGCAATTAACGGCACATTGAATGCTGCTGCGCCGTGCCGCTGCTAATGTGGGTGTTGCGGCTGCGCACTGCATGCGGCATGCGACAGGTAATGTGCCACAGCGAGCAGCACTACTATATACACTCACTCACTATATATATGTATGTATATAGAGAGAGATATTTGCTAAAAATCTGTATGAAGTCTAAAGCATTTCCCACGCTCATGTCTGACGGGTATTTCCAATGGACCAATTGATAAAGCGGGAAAAAACGCGCAGCACATTGCCCATTAAGTGTGAGAAACTCAGCGACTGATGGACTTTTTCAGGTAGAGTATATGCACAGATTCCCACACAGCAGCAGCAGTAACCGTGGCAGCACCAGCAGCAGGTCCTGCATATCCTGCGCTATCAGGTGATGGAAAATTCAACATACGTTTTAAATGTGCGTAACATATGACATTGCCATAAAGGATAACGGATAAGACATACATATATACAGCGCCTGCTGCCAGTGTTTGCCATTGCCAAACTGAATCAACCCCAAACCAACAAGTAATCGCACCACACCACCCCCCTCTCACCCACTCTGCCTCTCTCTCTCCTTTCTCTCTCCTGTCTCTCTCCACCCCCACACGCACACTTGCGTTTCTCTGTTGTTTTTTCCAACGCACATGAAGTTTTATCTTGAAACAACAGCCAACATCCCATTCGGAGAGAGAGAGAGAGCGCGAGAGAAGGGGTGTTGGGCGCAAAAATTTTAATGCTCGGGCCGCGCTTAATTTTCGGATTATAACCCGTAAAGTAAACAGCGAACGCATTGTCCTTAGCCAGCCAGCAGCAGCTAGGACGACTGCACATTAACCCAATTTCAATATGCTTTTTGATTTGTTTGCCCGCCACTTTAACATTATCAAACAGCGGTTTATGCGCGGGGCGCAGAGGGCGCCCATGTGGGCGTGCCGGGCAGGGTGTGTGCGTTTTAATTGCCAGCAATAACAAGAAACGACGGCCATAACAAAAACAACAATAATAACATCGAGGCGTTTGCAGTTGGTTTAAGTTTGCCCAAATCCCAAATTCAAATCCGCTAATTGCATCGAGTTTTTGTTGTAGTTTGGGCTTAGGGCATTCCAGTTAACCCCCCGCCCTCCCACAGTGGCACACAGCAATTGGGCTATAAGAATGGCGTATTGATGCGCATAATTTTGTTATATGTATTAACTTTGTATATATATATATATATATATATTTGATCTATGAGGAGTTTTTATGTAATAGTAGTCTATAAGCTTTTGATACGCCCACAGATATAGAGAGATATAGAGCCTTAAAGGGTTTTAACGGGTTTTTTATTTTTAATTTTATAATTTTTAATCATTTTTAATTATTTATTTAATTCTTTATTTTATTATTTATTTTATTATTTATATAATTATTTATTTAATTATTGCGGCATTGCTGTTTATAAAGTTGTCGGTTTTTCGAGAGCCTTTAGCTTGGCGCATTGAGTGATCTGTATAATTTAGACTATGTAGCTGATAACAGTTCTAATTGAAATCCTATAGCTTTAGCATTCAATTTTATATACCTGAAATATCCGCATTCAGGTCAACAGCTGTGATTCGAGATTCTTCTACAAATCCCAAGCTGACCTGTATGTCTATAAAGCTTTCCCGGAATTTTTAAAATTCCCATTTCCAAATTATCGATAAAAAATCCAAAATTCATTTACTTTTTTTTCGTTTTTTGAACATAACTTCTACACTGTTTTAGCTAGAGACTTCCAATTTGTATATTTAAATATATTATATTATGGATATGCAGATTATGTAATTTTTAGATTTTGGATGCCACGCCCCCTTCGCCATCAATTTGAAAAAAAAACGCATTTCAAATACTAGAGACTAGTAATTTGGCACATAGATACATTTAGATACTCTTAATTTACTCTGAAAATTAAAATATGAAGATCGTTCATCTAAAAATGGAGTTATAAGCGTCCAAAGTTCAGCCCAACCCACCCCGAAGCCAAGGCAGCAATTCCCCGGCAAGCAGAGCTTGCGCTCATACGTTCGTAAAGAAGAAGAGTATTAGTTTCTTTTTTGCCGGGTTCAGGGTATCTCGTAGTCGAGCCGTCTCGACTAGAGCCTTCTTACTCGTTTTATTATACAGTGTTTATCAGCTAGATCTTTTAGTTTCTGAGTTCACCGCTTTTATACATAACGACGGATGGACGGACAGACAGACTCACGTGTAAGTATATACTGGAAGGAGTTTACCACGCCTCCTTCTGCCTTAAAAATGTTTAAAACCCAAAAGAGAAAATATTTAATGATACATTTGATCAATTTGAGTTGAGAAAGAAAGAAGCAAGAATTTTTCAAATCAAGCAAGTTGCTCAATACTTAATTTCCTCATAAAAAGTAATCATATCTCATATATAAATATATAGCAATTCACTCTAAATAACTCTAATTGCTTGCACCAGCTAAACACTACACTACATGAAATAAATAAAAACAAAATAAAATAATTCTAAAATAATATTAAAGATATTCAAAAGATGTGAAATTCATTAAAAATACTAAAAACAATTTAAAATAATTCAAATAATATTAAAGATATTCGGAACCGACAAGCACAACTTTATTTTGCCATCAAAATATCCGATTTAATGCAAGCAAATAATGCGCCCAAAAACATGTTGCGAAACACAAACAAAGCTGGCTAAATGCGTGCAATTGGCAGTGGGAAGAGCTGAACGGAGAAGCTTAAATGCATTAAATATTAACAAACTGAACAAATATCATGTTGCAGCAAACGAGTCTCTAAGAACATAAATAATAGATTTTATAGTTAAACTCCGGCACGGCAAATGCAAGAGCAAATAGATGCGAAAGAGATAGCACTAAAGCGTGCTATGCATATTGAAACGTAACGTTAACACAGGACAACACAGTTGAGTGTTGGCATTATGTAAGCTAGAAGTAGATATATAATGTTGAGTAGGTTTCTAGCTCGATGAAACTGATGGAGAAATTTGTTTCTAACTTAAAGAAATAATCTTTCTTTGCAGGAATCTTTAGTTTTGACTGAAGTCAATTGGGAAAAAAAGATATATGAAGACATTTGTGATAGATATTTAAAAAAGGTCAAGAATTCTTGGAATCTAATTCTACAATTGCAAATGGCACAATGTGTTTTGCCAGATACTCAATCAGCTCAAACAAACAAGGTTTAACATTTTCAAAAGTTAAAAAAAAAAACTTTAATGAAGAGTACCAAAATTGTACAAATTAATCCAATTATGACTTGAATGGATTATTCATTTAAATTGATTCATCTCAAGAAGCTGAAAAACCAATCAATGCTTAAATAATTCATTTATAATATAATAATTTATTTAATTAAGTTGTGTTCAATATGACTTGCCTCCGTTCACTCTTTAAACTTAACTCTTTAAAACTTAACTAAAATTTGATCTGATTTGATTCGTTGAGAAAAATTTAAAATAAACACTGATGAGCTATCAATATATATACAGTGACGAGCACAATTATTATAATAGCATAATTATTATATTATATTATATTATTATATGCTTTTTAAGCTTTATAGCAACTTTTCAAGCCTTTTAAAAAGATTTTTTTATAAAACAAAAAATTATTTAAATAGATTAGAGTACTTGTTGAATGAAACCAAAGAATTTTGTAAAAATCTTCAACGCAGAATTAACTAAAATTAAATAAATATATAAAAGTTTTCGTCAAAAGACTTGCAAACTTGGTAATCTTATCCTTTCAGATGATCTAGAAGCGTTTATTTGTATTCTGAAATTTCAAATCTTTAGCATTTAAATCTTAAATATCTCAACAAACAATTATAGTAATCCATAATAATTTCATAATTTCTAAAATAAAATCTGTTGCCCAGTGTAAGCAGGCAACAGCAACAACATTTGCTGTATTGCAATATTTTGAAAATTTCTTATACAACAACAACGAAAGTATGAAATAAAAAAAGTGGAAAATAATTATGCATGTATTTGTATATTATTTGTATTTGTATTTGTATTTGTTCAGCAAACATGCAGCTCACTGAGGCGTTCCAAATGCGAAAGTAAACTTTCAAATGAAATAAAAAGCAACAGCAACAACAGCAAGAACAATAACAACAATGGCAATGGGCAACAAATACGGCAGCAAAATGTGTACCAGGGAGCAGCAGCCCAACAGCAGTCCAACAGACGTCCAGCCGTCAGGCTGTCCGGCAGCTTAGCTATAAATACGGAAAATCTCGAAAATATCACGTAAAATCGATCAACAATACAAACTTGCAAACCAAATGGCCATTGGGTAGCAACCAGTCTTAGTTGCCCGACAATCGGACAATCGTACAGACCCCTGCCATACGAGCCCGGCAAATCAAACAAGTCAAGCGCTGGGCAAGCGGCGAAAGGGGCTTCCCTCCGTCCACCAAGGGTCAAATCGATAACCATAATTTTATAGCATTGCTCTGTGCATATAACCAGAGGCTGCTGCCGTGCATTCTGTTGCCCCTCTCACTCGCTCTCTCACTCTCTCTCGCTCTCTATCTCGTTCGCTCTGTATGCCATGTCCGGCCTCACCTACGCGTAAATAACCAAACACCTCCATTATCACTTACAGCGCGGCAGACGCATTGTTCGTTTGTTGTTTTTGTTGTCAGTACGTGATGTTCCCTATAAATTTGAATTTGATTTTGAATTTGCTCTAAAACAGCAGCAGCAACACAAATAACAAAAAAATAACAACAATTATGACGAAAGTGTTGCGAATCGAGAGTATATACGACTAACAGTTGAGCTGTAACAGAAATGCAGCTGAGTTCAATGAGATTCTAGAGAATTCCTATATATATAATGTCTATCTACTGAGGCAAGCATAAATGAATATTATTGTTATCATTTTCTTCTCTTTCCATAACCTATAAATTGCATTCCTATGCAATTTCATGATATATGTGCATATATATATATACTGTTTATATAACTTCCTTGGCCACTGATTATATAGAATATGAAATGGATTCCATGCCAAAGCACAGACTCGTATTCTTTAAGCTTAAATATATTTTAAAGATTTTTTTTTTTTATTTTGAGAGTTCATTAAAATAAAAGGTAATCTCTATAAACGTATAATCTTTGCGTATATATTTAATCCAATATATAGGATTATAGCTATAGCCTTTATAAACAAGTTTAGTTAAGTTAAACGAACAACAATAAGAAAACATTTCAAATGCATTTTCCACTCAGTTCTCGATGAAATATTTAGAGATCTATAGAAATTTCATTAAATATACTTCTAAATAAAGGAAAGCACATAAGAGCTAGCATTGCATATACCCAACTCTTATAGACTCAGAGATGCATGTCTAGATTGAAATGCCTAACATCTCTCTTAACAGCTCTACCCAATCAGTGCCTCTTG
>JAWNOS010000229.1:0-29393 GCA_035045845.1 Drosophila buzzatii
TCAACATTGTTTTTGCTAATAAAATAAAAATAAATAAAAACTATAAATTTTATTCAAAAAATATTTAAAAAAAAATAAATATTAAAAAAAAAAGTAAAAATATAAAAAAAATAAATAAATAAAACAATAAATAAATAAATAAAAACAATCATAAATAAATAAAAAGTAAATTAATAAAAAAAAATATATAATTAAAATTAAAAAAATTAATAAATAAATAAAAATTAATAAATAAATAAAAATTAAAAAATAAATAAAAATTAAAAAATAAATCAAAAATAATAATTTAAAAAAAAAAGCACAAAAGGCGAAAACGAAAATATTATTTCTCAATATTTACATATATATATTTATTATAATAATATTTCTCAATATTTATATATTTAAATATTGAAATATATTATTTTCGTTTTCACTTTTTGTGTTTTTTATTTTTTATTAAAAAGAAAATAATAATAATTATGAAATGTAAGCGCATTTTTGGGATATTAAATAATTAGATAAATATTTTTAAAATTTATATGTAAATTTTGCACATTTCCCAATAGTTCGCATTCATAATATCATCGCTATTATAACTGTTATTGTCAGCATCATTATGAGCATAGTAATTGACAGTTACCACAGCATAACCAACTGCAATCCCTACTCCACCGACCCTAGGCTCCTCTCGAACCGCAATTCTAATGAGTTTGTGGCAAAAACCAACTGTCAGCTCGTCAACAAAAATATGCATAGACACAAATGTATCTCACAGATGCATAAACATATGTACGTATATGCATCTGAAATTGGAAAGAGCATTTGATATACCTTATATTTGATTAAGGGATATCATTACCAGCTGTAACAGAGAAATATCGTAGCTCACCAGCTTATTATGCCTCATAAACATTGCTCTCAATGCTACAGGGTATTCCAATCGATGAAAATGTATTGCACAACATGTGCTGTGCATATTGACACAATCTATAATGAATATTTCGAGCAATTGAACAAGAAGAGCAGCCAAATAATATTTGTATACGAATGCAAATACAGAGACACACACAATGTCTATAGATACGTATTTGCAGCTGAGTGGATAGAGTTGAGATTGTTGGCGGGCTGACTGCGTGTCGACAAGCGAAATGTCATCAGAGAGAGAGCAGCAAGGCGTGCAAAGATAATAACAGTAACAGTTAACAATAACAGTAACAGTAACAGTAACAGTCACCGTGGAGAATCAGCTGCAAAAGTAGCCAAAGCGAAGAAGAACAAATAAACAAAATCCAAGAAAAATCTTATAAAAACTTGCACTAAAGCCGCAAAGCAAATTGTGCAAAATTCGCGTAGCAGATTGAAAAACGAAAGAAGAAAGAACAAGTAAGAAAGCTCTAGTCGAGACGGCTCGACTACGAGATACCCTGAACCCTGCAAAAAAGTGATACTCTTCTTCTTTACGCACGTATAAGCACGCGCTCTGCTAACCGCGCAGTTGCTCTTGTATCTTCGAAAATCAAATAGAAAAGAATAAATAATAATAACAAAGAAAGAAATAATAAAAAAAATAAAAATAAAAATAATAAATTATGAAGGGCTTAGGCGAGGCTAGAACCTCCGACACCCTAACATTCGTTGCATCTGTCTAGCCATCTACACCACGGCTCACTTAAACGGCAGAGTAGCGAAAACGAATGAAATTCGCCATATACGAAAGAAACACTAAAGCAGTGGCTGAAAATACAAATACAATTCAAAGACAATTCTAACGGAATTCAAAAACAATTGTGATTCTTAGAATATACACGCATGGCAACATAGAAAACAGCCCAAGACTTTTTGTGTGTATACATACATACATACATACATATGTGCACACGCATACGAAAATTGATTTGCATTGCTCAACGTTGCTTGCATTTCCATTGTTATTTTAATTGTTTTAAAATTTTTAAATATATAATGGAATGTAATGAGAGTTCAGCATATGATCTACATATTCTATTTAACATTTTAGGTTTTTTTTAGAAATCATAACTCTTTTACAATTAGCTTTACATGCACAAATATGTACATATGTATGTATGATTGCAGCCACACGCTGATCTACGCTTGCACACATATACATACATACATACATACATACCTAGCTATGTATGTATGTATGTATGTACATATGTGCGCCCGCAATGCGTCTTGCTGTATAGCTGCCTTGCTTGCTGCGCCACATGGGTTTTGATGAGAAAACTTTATGGACTAATAATTCTGTTTCTAGATGGACAATCATATTGATATGTTCAGATTAAGATTATGATATTCATATCTATATGCCAAACCAAACTGTATGTCTCTAGTATTTGAAATGCATTTTTTACACATTTTGGGGTGATGGGGCTAATTGGGGACCGGAATCCAAAATCTAACAAAAACCGAAATTGTATTAAATTAGTATCTATATATATGCAGAAGACTTGGAGACTCTAACTCTAAAGATGAATTAGTTAGAATTTTAAAACTGGTTCCCGATAAATTCGTTTATCGATAACTTGCCAAATATACAAGTTATCGAATTTCTGAAACAAACTCGTACTGCGCGTGCAATATACGAACCTAACACAAAAAGAATGAACTCTCTAGCTTTTGTATCTTCGGAAATCGACGCGTTCAAACATACGGACAGACGGACAGACGGACAGACGGACGGACGGACAGACGGACAGACGGACAGACGGACGGACAGACAGACGGACATGGCTATATCAACTTTTCTCGTCACCCTGATCAAGAATATATATACTTTATGGGGTCTGCCACGCCTCCTTCTGCCTGTTACATACTTTTAACAAAACCATTATACCCTGATTTCCCATTTTCAATGGGCTCAGGGTATAAAAAGGCAAACAGACAACAACAAAATCATCATTTGCATATTGCTAAAAGCCATCGAAAGGCGGTCTAGCCGAAGGCATCAAAGTAAAGGCCCATCAACGAAAAAAAAAACAAAAAAACTCCAGAGCTTAATGACGGCGAAAAGTTTAAAGTTTTTGCAAATGTTGCAATAAAATGTAATTGTTTCAATTGTTTTTTTTTTTTCCCCAAATACATAATATTTTTCAAGTGGAAACTAGCTTGACACAATTGTTAGTTAAGAGCTTTGCTATTTTTATAAATTTTTTGAAAAATTCAATTATGGATTCCAAAATAATATTTAAATATATTTAATGAATATCTAAAACTCAGCTCTTGGCAATGTCTATAATGTCTATAAATATATGACACATTGACAGCTCTTGGTTGGGTTTTACATTCTCCAATGTTTCCTTTGCTGCTTTGACAGCTGCTCAAAAGCGTTTTAATTTTTTTTTCACTTGAATTGAATTTCTTTTTAATTACATTTTATTTCATTTTTAATTTATGCCCAAGAGCACTTGATGTGCTCCAAGAGCTGACTTGAGTGGCACTTAAAGCACGTATATATATATATATTATATATATATTAAAAACCTCCCACACACACGCACACAAGGTTCACTCAAATTTCACTTTTCGTCAGCTTTTTGTTTACTTTTTAATTATTATATAAGCAAAATTAAAAATCACAATTAAACACATGCTTGAACTGTATTTGCATTGGACTTGAAGTGCAGTAAATAGGAAATTAATAAAAATAAAAGAAAAACTCTGCTAACAAGTATATAATTTTTTAATTTGAGTAAAGAATTTAATTAAATTTAATAAATGTATTTTAAATCTAGTTTATTAACTTTCAAGTACTTTTTATGGCTGCCATCAAAGTCATGTAAAAAAAAAATAAGCCAACCCATTTCTGTAACAATAAATCAGAAAAAAAAAAGAAAATAAAAATATTGCGCATACGCTTCGTTGACCAAAGCCTCGCTTGTTCCTTGTGTGTGTGTGTGAGTGTGTATGCGTGTTGGTTTATTTATACTTATAAATATGCATAATTGTCGCGTGCGGGCCACAAAAAAAAAAACAACGAGGAAACTGTACACCACACACAAGCAACAACAACGGCAACAAATTTCCAGCCATGAGAAAATACAGCAAACATAAATAAATAAAATAACATTTTTTGTGACTAGTGAGAAAAGGAGGAAAATTTATTGAAAAATAAGAAGAAGAGAAATACCAACGGACAGAGTTAAAATAAATAGCCAAAGGCAGTTGCAGCTAATGAAATTACAAATTCAGCACGCGCCACAATTACCCAACAAATTGATGAAATAACAAAGGGAAAACTCAAATGCAAGAGAAAAAGGTTTCGGCTAGAATAAACAATAGCATAATTATGCACTCAGAGAAAATATGCTATATATATCAGGCATAAATATAACTTTAATATTGAAACAAAGAGCATGAGATAGCCGTAAATAACTTTCATTTTGCCATCACTTTCACAGGGCTCGCCCTGTCCTCCTGTGTGCCCAGACAATTAATCAACATTATCAGCTTATGTCAGACGAACCCATTACAGTCCCTTCAAATGAAAAAAGAAGAAGCAGCAGCAGCAGCAGCAGCAGCAGCAGATGAAGAGGGCAAAGTTGCACGCATGAAACGAAACTCAACCGCTAATCCAGTTTAATGCTAATTACACAGCACAGCACAGCCGATAATATATCCTGACAAAGTCAACATGAACCGTCTCAAATTGCCCTAATTTAACAAATTAAAATTTAATAATTAAATAATTATTATTTCTTAAGTTTTATTTTAAAAATTTTAACTGTTACGGTCGCTGAATTAAATTATTAATATTATTAATGTCGAGAACAAATGAGATAACAGCTGAGCAGAAATCGCTAAAGATTTAAAGAATATTATTATAAAGACTTTATACATATAAATACATTATATATAAATATACATTGTATATTCGCTGTAGAGTTTTAGACAAAAGCTGCAATAAAAAAAAAAACAAAAAAAAAAAAAAAAAAAAAAAAAAAAAAAAAAAAAAAAAAAAAAAAAACATTGTATATTAATATTTACTGTAATTTTAGATTGAATAAATTTAAATCTATTTTAAATTTGCTTTTTAGATTGAATAAATTTAAATCTATTTTAAATTTGTTTTTTTATTAATGACTAAAAGAAAACACTCCAATTTTTTATTATTTTTTTTTTTTCATTCTATTTATAAATAATCATTACATTATTTCTTACTCTGTAATTGATGTTTATTATTCATGATGCATTATTTATTCATTTTAAGCAAATTTCAATAACTTTACACATGTAAACATAATAAACTCAACATATATTTTAAAAAAAAATTATTTATTACTAAAAAAAAAAAATAGGAAGGAAAACAATTAGTGTTAAAAACAAAGAAGATTAAAGCACTTAGTTTACATATCAAAACGAAATTCCCCTGCTGCTATGAAGTGCCATTCAAATATGCAGCTTAAACATTTCATTTTCTCATTAGGCACACAAATCCCATTGTTAAGCGCTCGAATTATTACAAAAAATTGAAAATGTATTCAGGCAGAGCCGTACAACATAAATGGAATCCGAAATGTTCCAATGGGTCACGCATATGTGTGTCATTCATTGGATGTGCTGACAGATGAGTAATGGAGTAATGGAGAGTGTTATAGAAATCAGTGCTGAGCCACACTAATGACCAGCAACATTTTGTCTATCGATTGGTGGTTAGGTTCAGTTCATATGTGAGGTTCAAGGCCCCGAGCAACACGTGAAAGACACAAACTAACCACTTTTGCTTTTCTATATGCTTGTATACAATCAGATGTATGTATATGTATTGGTTAGGCCGTCACAAAAGTTATGTAAATATTTGTGTTTAATGCCGTCATATACATACATCATTAACCAGCTCTATTGTATTGATAAATCATTAGTGATTAGCATAGCATTAGAGCTGACCCAGAAGCCACCTTGAAAGAAAGAACCTGATTTCAGCTCAGCTAACTGTAAAAGTTCTTTATATATTTTGAATGAAATATATTTTTGCTCTGTCGAAATACATGAACAAGATTTAGCTGCGACTATTGATTTAGTTTTTGCCGATGTTTTTAAATAGCTTTTCCCTGATTTTGTGCCTTTTGCCTGTGTCTTTTGATCTTGGCAACGGTGTCAAAATGCCGCAAATTGACGCAATAAAAAAAATAAATAAAATGGAAAAGAAATGGCAAAAAGCGTGTCCGAAATATGTGCCGGCTCTGAGTGAATCACACACGTAGCTAGAATTCTTTTTTCTCTCTTTTTTTGGGCCATGCTCTGCCGCAACGTCAACAACGGCCAATAGGTCAAAGTTGCAGTTGAGCAGTGGAGATGAGAGCCAGCTGTAGCTGAGTGTCTAGTTTAATATATGTACAAGCATGTGTACACTTGTATGTATGTATGTATAATAAATATTTGTTAGTCTTTGTTGGTTGAGCCAGAGCTTTGCTCAAATACATTTGCTTGAATAGGCCAACACTGCGCGTTATTAGATTAGCGCCGACTTCTCAGTTCTGTGGGCCTGGTTTATATTTTCATTTATATTTGCGCTATGATATAATTTTTTTTAGTTTATTTATATATACAAAGCTGCTAATAAATTTTTAATAATTTAAAAAAAAAATGGAAAGACTAAAAACAAATTTTAGAAGTTTCGCGTAATAGAAATATGAAAACAATTGAATAAATAAATAAAAAAAAATGAGAGCTAGATTTTTTGTAGGTAAATTCACGATAGAGCATACAATTTTGAATATTAAATCTTAATAAAATTAAAAATTAATTTTAGAAATATTAGAGATATTAGAAAAAACAGAGTCTAACAAAAATAATTCTTAAACACAAATGAGAGCTATGAAATAATAGTATTTTTTCCTGCAATGCAAGCATGTTGGTTAAAAACATTCACTACAGTAATTTAACTGATATATTTTAATATTAATTTTTTTTTTTTACATTTTAAATACTGGAAAATCACTGGGGATTCCGTGGTACATGAGAACCAGGGATATAGAAAGAGATCTCAAGGTCACTAAAATTGGAGACAAAATTCAGGAAGTGATCAAAAATTATCAAGATATTTAACCTATCTTGATCATTTTTGGATCTCGTCCAAATAGCCTGGCCAGGCGCCTAGGTACTGCAGCTCTTGGACGTACATCTACTAGAAGAAGACTAAAACGCCATCACCCTCAAGACCTGCTGGATTGTGCCTTGACCTGAACATTTTTCCTGGTATTCATATACTTTCCATAAAATATATACATATATTTTCTCCTTATGTATCCTACGTTAAAATTAATATAGCTTTAAGTAGTTTTATAATTTTTTAATTAATTTCTGTTTACATTAAGTTGCCTAAAAGGTAAATAAACATTTATTAAAAACGAAAAAAAATATATATAATAATAATATTTTCTCAGAAACAGCAAATATGCATAAACCAAAGATCACTCGACAATTTAATTAATTTCAAGATCAAAAGTATACATAAGTATATGTGTTTTTTAATTAGCATAATTATTTTTAATTTATTTTTTTTTTTTTATTTTAAAAAATCTTCTTGACTTATTGCCCACAAGTGGCAAATAGCACATTTATAAGAGCAGTCAAAGCTCTTTAAGTAAGAACTTATTGCGCACACATTAAACGAAATTCGGTCAGCACATAAATAACAATTAAAACAGATGAGCTTTATTGTACCAAAATATTATTTATATACACAACAAATCTGTGCTACGTAAATACAGCACATAAATAGAGTGTATATAAATAAATAGTTATGAATTGTGCTGGCTGAAATGAAACTAAATTCGATTTACGTCAAGTGTTTACAGAGCACTTTGCATAGTCAAATTTAGCTGTTTATCACTTTGAAATTTCTAAAAATATTAATTGAGATATAAATCAATTTGTATACACAATAAATTTGTTACTTTAATTGAATAGCATACATAAATATGAATGTGTAAGCAATTCCATATGTAACTAAAGCTCACCGAAAATTTATCGATTTAACAATTGACTAACGAGCACATAACTCTGCACTCTTCGCTCTCATGCAGTCACTCACTTACACTCTCTTCCTTTTTCTCCCTCCCTCCCACTCTCTTTACTTGTCTGCCTCTCGCCTTCACACACGTCCTTCGCGTCTATATTTACAGCACTTGGCCCATATATCAGACTAAAAATACCTCAAAAAAAAATATGCAAAGTGTTTCTGCTCGAGTTCGAGCTGCGCAACAAAAGCAACAAACGAACAAGCAAACAATCGTACCGCAAACATGCAAAAATACTAAATGAAGTCATGGCGCCAAACGTGGCCAACATATAAAAGCAAAAATAATGCTGCTTCCTACTTGCAACTGGCCTCAAATCTTTAACTCAGTCAACACGCTAAAAAAAAAAATACAAAATAAAAACTGAAATATTTAAATTTGTAATTCCCAAACGAACAGACTCTAAAAAGGAAACATTAAAAATTAATACGGAATGCTATAAATAGATGCAGAGACTCAAATTCTGTTGCCAAATGAAACGCAGGACACGAGTGAGAATACGTAAATCGGTAATGAGCGACTAGGAGATGCCCTGGAACCTAGCGAGGGACTGATATAGCTCTGCTATGGATCTGCAACACGTATAGAGACACTCATAAGCAAATGCTCTTTGGCTCTTCATCCTGATCGAGAATACATACATAATATATGCAGCCTGTCTCATCTCCTTCTACTTGTGTCATATCATTTTACAAAATCAGTATACTCTTCATTCTCATTCTCAGTGAACCTTTGATATCTGTGTGAATGTAATTCTAGTTATCTGGCATGTCAGGGCATACAGAGAGAGAATGATATATAGAGAGGGAGAGGACGAGGGGGCAAAGCACAATCATGCAACAGAATGCAAAGTGCAGTAAAACATGTAAAATGCATTAAAGCCATATTTTGTAAGGATTTGGACCCTCCCTCTCTCTCCTCCCACTCCCTCTCCCTATCTCTCTGTCACTCGTTAACTCATTGTTTCCATTTTGGGTCAAGGGTTTTTTTCGGGTAAGCTCTGCTGTAATGACAGCTGCTGTTAATGCGAGCTGAGCATATGCAAAACTAGTTATATGGAATGGAAGTGTTTACACTACTTGCTTAAATGAATTTAAATGAAATTCTTTAGCACATATCACGCAAATTGCGGGCCTAACCTGTGCGTGATTTGTCCAAAACTCAGACTCTATCTATGTGTATACCTTGAACTTGACAATAAACCCAATTCTCATACACCCAAGCGCATTAAACGCGACTCGACTCGAGCATTCTTCGTAGACAAAAGTTGGTCAAATTGCGTGACGCTAATAACAGTTTTTAGCTGTGCCTGGGCACAGTTAAATTGTAACTTAGCGAATGGTTGTTTAGCTGGAGGAATATCTATGCTGAAACTGGGTCAGCATTGCTGGAAAGCAAGCGTCTGCTTGATCAATTTCAATGAGGGCCCACACACACACTCTTAGACGGCAAATGCGAAATGAAATCAAGGTGAAAAATTGCCGATAATTGCGAAACAACTGGAAAATGTCAATCAAAGTCAACTGGGGATGCGGCGACGAGTGGCCAAAGAGAAAGGCACAAAGTCGGCAACTCGGAAAATCGGAAAGTCACAGAATGACAATGGACAAAAAAAAAAACAAAATACAATTGAACGTACGGCATGATGAAGGAGGTGCTATGCAAGTTTTTCCAGCTGTTTGACTTTTTTTTGACGGCCCCTTGTGAGGGCAGCAGCAGCAGCAGCGACAGCAGCTGTGAGTTGAGGTGCAAAGCCTCTTGGAAACTTCATTAATAACAAACTAAGCGACGTGCAAAATACATACATATTACAAGGCAATGCCCGCACGTTCGTCCAGACATTGTACAAACAACGCGTGGGGATGTGCCTGCCTAGCTCTCCAACTGGGGAATCAGGAACCCAACACCAAGAGCACCAGGAACATTGCCAGACCCGAGGCTATTGGGCGGGCGCAACAATTGAAATGCCGCTCTTATTGTCTGCTCAGATGTGGTCGAAAATATTTTGATAGCACTGGCAGAGAGCATTGTGACTTGCTTATGGAATTTGTAAGTTTGCATTTTTTTATTGAAAACTTTATTGATGATAGCATGAATCAAAAATTATTATAATTATTCAACCCAAAGATTATTTTTGAATTTCTGTATATATTTATATCTATATATATTTATGTTATTTTATTTAGTTTTTTTATTTAGTTTATTTTAATTAATTTATTTTATTTTCATTAATTTATTTTATATATTTTTAATTTTTTTATATATATTATAGTATATTTTAAAATAGGTATATTATTTCTATTTAGTTTTTACTATTTCGTAAAAAGAAATAAAATATCAAATTGAACATGTTTAATATATTAATTATACATAATATTATATATAAAGAAAAATTATATAAAATTAAAAATAAATTCCTTTTTTCATACAAATAAAAAAAATATTATTATATATTTAAATATATTTATTTTATATTTTTTATTTATTATATTTTTTAATTATATATTCAAATATATTAAAATACTTTCCTTTTCAATAAACAAAAATTTTTGTAGTATTTTTTAATTAGTTTTTATATAATTATTATATATTATATATTTTTTTATATTTATTATATTTGTTTATATTTTTTTTTTTATATTTATTATATTTTTTTTATGTTTTTTTATATTTATTATATTTTTTTATATTTATTATATTTTTTTATATTTATTATATTTATTATATTTGTTTATATTTTCTATGTATTTTTAATTTTATTTATATTTTAAATCAATGCAAATACTAAACAGACAAGATTATTATAACATTTATATTTGTAATATATTATATAAATTCTTTCAATATATTTTATAAATTACGTTATTTACACCAAGTCCCCCGCAAGTGCATCAAGACTTCGTTGACGCTAAAGTCGTTCTCTTTCTCGGCAATCTTTTTATATTCTTTGCTTTTTGTTCTTCATATCTTTTTGTATGCTGTGCCAACGTATGAAATTTATTGTGTTCGTGCATTTGACATGAAGCCTTTAGGGCCAAGCTCTTGATAGGCTATCCAAAAAGTAAACCGAATCTGGGATCTATGTGTGTTTGCTCAGTGTTGTTGCCAGCATGAGGAAGACAGCAGAAAGAGTCAGGCAATTTGGCTGACACGTGAAATTATTATAGAGCAACGACGACTCATAGTAGGCGCTAGCAGTATATAAATTAGCCAGAGGCATCAAAGAGCAGCTCACATTGACTAAGCAAGATGAATGTGAGAGCGCTTGGCTCTAGTTGAATACTCTCTTGATTCTATCACACTTAGTTACGAGCTATGGCATCAATTATTTATTGCCAACTCTACTAATTGGGAATCAATTGCTTTGAGTCAATGTTTGATCCATCAAAGTCGGACAAAGTCTAAATAAATTTAGTTTTTATTTCAACTCGTTAAGAGTAGATATTGAATATGCTTATAAACTAGGCTTTTGAGGAAAACTAGGTAATTAATTTTTATTTATTTATTTATTTTTTTTTTTTACTTTTCATGGAATTAAATGTAATTTAAATAAGTTAAAAACTTTCAAAATAGATTGCATACAAATATATTTATATTACAGTTATATTCCCAAACTTTAATTTCTAAAAATGCTTTCTAATGGTATATTTATTTCTATCTTTTCATATTGCTCAACACGAACTCGCATCGCTCACATAAAAACCTCATTGCAAGCGCTTCCACTTTCACGCAGCAAATTCTATTCATTCTGAAAAGTGAAGCTTTACAAAATGTTATTCATGTCTATTTCTTTGGGTAATCCTTTTTCTATTAGCCAGACACTTAATTATTTTTCAAGTTGCTGTTAACAGTGTCTTGAGCAACGTGCAAGATGCTGCAACGTTTTCCCAACTCCCTCATCTCGCCTCGCACATTTGTTGACTTTTCAGCTGCTGCAGTGCTGACTGAGCTACTTAATGACTTATCGCCATCATTATGCCTCGCTGGTTGCCTTTTGGGCTGGCTAAGAATTGCGGCCAGAGTTAAGAAAGCGTAAAGTGAAAGATACTCGAGTGGCAAAGTGATGCCAGCCAAGTGCTGCTGCCACCGCCTCCGCCGCCGCCGTTGCTGCTGCTGAACTTGCTTGGCTGACTGACATTTGGATGGAGGCAACCCCACAACAACACTTTCAGCCCAGAACTATGCGTCACCCACATAAATTCAAGTTACCTTTCACTTAGCTGCCAGCAACCGAAATGCAATTAAATGTAGCCAAACATAAAGAACAATAAAATAAAAGTAGGAAATGTTCAAGTGCCACCATAATTGGATACCCTAAGAACATCTTGAGTAAGAAGATTGTCTTTTAAGAAAGGCAAGCAAAAAACACGAAGCTTTATGATTAGTCTTCCATTTGATATATTTCTAAATAAATATAGTAGAATATAGCATAAAATATAAAGCAAAAATTGGAGTGTACTTTGAAAACATTTGACAGATGAAATGATATAATTTAAATTAATATTTTATATAGGTAAATCTTCATTTCAATTTAAAATGTTTTTTTTTTTTTTTAATTTTAAATAATTTATTCTTCATTTCACATTTAATTTAATATGCTATAAAATTTTTTATTATATTATTTTTTATTATATACTTAAAGTACTTCAATTATTTTATTATATATTTAATTATTAATTTTATTGAATTTTTCGTTTATTATAATATTCTGGTATTTTCATAAACTAAAAAATCTGCAGAGCTTAGCAAAAGTTTTAGTTAATCAAATTTCTTGTGCTACATCAAATTATCTTAATTATATACAATTCGTGCTCATTGATTTTTATAGATTGAACTCATTGAAATTAGGTATTTAGTTTACATTGATTCTCCTTGGAAATCCACAAAGAGCAATCATGCTTATGCTCATATATCTTAACACAAATCCTTAATTCGGCCTTCAAAATTTGCTATCAAGGTTAAAGTTTTTTACCTATCAATAACATACCCATTAAAGGTTCAAATACATTTTCAAGCAGCCAATAAAAATACAAAATTTATCGATCTTAACAAGGGACTAGTTATTGTTGCAGAACAATGGTAATGAAATTTACGACTAGGGTATCTGGGAAACCAGTTAACCGATTAGGCAAGGGCTGCTGGAGCGCTGCTCCTGTTAACTGGACTTCAATGTCGCCCAAAGCAATAATAATAATGCTGCCGCCATTCAAAATCCAATAATATGTATAAGCATTGCCGCACCTTTCGGATGCCAAACCAAGGCAACCAAGGGACGGGGCAACGGCATGAGGGCATGAGGATTTGGAGAGTGGATGTTCGCTTGGGTACGTAATGCAACTGCCTTCCATTTTATTGTCATGTAAATGCAATTTATGTGTTGCCCCTTAGCCCCTCTTCTCTCCCTCTCGCACTCTCGCACTGGCTCTGGCTGTCTTTCTCCTTTGTTAGCTTTTAACCAAATTGCTCCATTTGCGATTGCCAGTCGAAATGATGGGCGTGGCTGGGGCAATCAGATAGGTTCCCTCTGCCGCACCCAACAACATTTTGACACTTCATTTCACTTTACTTGCAATTTTTATTTACCAGCAGTTCGCCCTGTGTACTTAATTCGCATTCGCATTCATTTCGATCTCCTCCACTCTCTGAGTCCATTTCCCAGCGGATTTCTGATTTAGTTATTTATGAAATGAGCTAAAGCATTATTCTAGCTGCTTGCCCACAGCTGTGGGAAATGGACGTGAAATGAAAGCAAGATTTTGTTAGATACTGCAAACATATTTCAGAGATATAAAAGAGGGCAAGAAGAAGCATTTCCCCAAAGTAAACAGTTCGAGGTATTTTTTTGAAATTCACATATTATTTATTTAATTTTAATTTATTTTTATTTTATATATTTTGGGAATATATATAAATAATTTTTTTTTTTATTTATTTATATTTATTTTTTATTTTATTTTATTTTTTTTTATTTTTATTTTTTTTATTTTTATTTTATTTTTTTTATTTTATTATTTTTATTTTTTATTTATTTTTTTTTAATTTTAAATTTTTTTTTATTATTGTTTATTTTATTTTTTTTTAATTATTTTTTATTTTATTTTTTTATTATTTTTTTTTATTATTTTTTTTTTATTATATTATTTTTTTTTTATTATTATTTTTTATATTATTTATTTTTTTTAATACATTATCAAAAAGTCCTCTAGTGCCCGACAATTATGAAAACCCAATTTTCAGGCTTTTTAATATACGAAGTTAGCTGTATTGACTCAGCTCATCGTGTTCAAAATATATATACAATATATTATATATAATACCTCTGGAATTCCCATTTAAAATAACTTTCGATTATAAAGATTTCTCAAATATTTTCCTCAATTGATAGTCAACATTTCGTTCAGTACATACCTGGAAATAAAGAAACAAGAAGATGTAGCTATATTATAAGTTTATAAAAAATTATTGCAGATGGAGCAGAGTGCAAAGTTAATTTCAATAATGGCACAACCCGCACACGAATCCTTAAGTATAAACTGTGCAAGGCAATTACGAATCGCCCCAGCTCGAATGACGCCCACAAAAGAATTAAAAATAATCATAAATTTGAATTGCAAGAAGAAGAAAAAGTTTCGGATTCAATGCGCACGTAACGACTGCCCACATTCACAGACTACAGACTGCAGCCATCGCCATCTCCATCTCCAACTGCATCTGCATCTGTAACTGCAACTGCAACTGCAACTGCATTGGCGGTCGGTTGGATGGCATTAACTGCCAGAGCTGGTTGTTTATGGAGTTGCAAAAAGCTGGCGAAAGGGTAGAGCCCAACCTCTCTCTCACTCTCTCTCACTGCCCTGCACTATTTGGATCGAGGCTGGCAATAAATATCTGCAGGGCATTGTGGGGGGCCCAGCTGTGACAAATGGCGGGCGAGTGAAAGGCATTCGATAATTGGAAAGTGGAGCCAGCAACTAAATTGGCTTAATTAAAGCTGACCAACAGAATAAAGCAAAGATCAGTGCAGCACTAGAGAGCACACAATGTATACATATCCAATGGAACTATTTCATTTTTATATGAATATAAAATAATAAATAGTTAAATAATAGTACAAATTAAGGAAAAAGAAAAATGTATTCAGAAATATTTTTGCTTGAATTTTACATTAATGATAATAAGGATAATGATAATTACAATATGAATAGTACAATTCTCATTATAATAAAATTTATGATAATGCGAATGATGTAAATAATAATGATAATGAGTATATGTGAATAATGATAATGATAAATGAAAATGACAGTTAAAATGTTAATGCCAATGATAATGATATTGTGTATGTTAATGAAAATGATAACATAAATAATAATGATAATGCTGATTGGTAGTCAAGTTTGAACTTAATTATTGAATCTAGCGAAAAGTTACTTAAGACAGGAATACAAGTGAAAATTTGTAAATTTCATAATGAAAATGCAAATAAAAAATAAATTATAAATAAAAAAAAACTGTAAAATATGCATGTACAGAGAGTAAAAACGGTAAATGCAGCATGTCCGCACATAATAAAATCAATTCGAGTCTGCGATTATCACAATTTAAAAAGTCTAGCACGAGGTGGAAAAAAAGAAACTAAAACTAATTTAGCCTCGGTAATAACAGGCTACAAAATGTGCGCATATTATATGAAAATCAGACACACGCACACACACACACAGACAGTTATTACATATATATATTGAGTTACAGATACAAATGCATAGATAGAAAATGTGCGCGTATTGTACGCGAATGCCATTGTCCGAACAAGACCGAACCAAACCAAACCAGAGCCAGAGCCAAAGCCAAAGCCGTAGCCCGTAGCTAACAATGCATAGAAGAAGATGAGGCATGCAACAAAAAAAACGAAGAGGCGCAACGCGGCACACAAAGGTGCCACGTAGAAAATTGCATAAGAATAGAACTAATTTAAACAACTTGCAGATATCGCGCTACACAACTGCAACGCCCCGCGGCAGGTAATAAAAATTATACAATGCGCTGCACACGAGCGAGATGGGCAGAGAGGGACAGAGCTACAACGAAAGATATAGAGGGAGAGGAAAAGAGAGAGAGGGAGAGAGAAGGGCATGCAGTGAGGCCCAAATATATCAATAGTAGATGCATCGCTCTCTCGACTCAAATTGCATTGTGCTCAGCTGCGTTTACTCGCATTGTGTCTGTCTGCCTGGCAGACTCTAGATTGTATCTGTCAGATACTTTTGCCGACGTCGACGCCGCCACCACCGTCGCTGCTGTGGGGCTGATGCGTCAGTTTGTGCAACGCTTGAGCTTGACGAGCTGCGTTATTGACACAAATGCAAATGAGAAAAACAATATACATATATACTCATATATATTTCTATACAATATATGAACTATTTACAAAGTTCTCAAATATATTGCAAATATTTTTCAAATATGCTAAGATTTTGGCAAAGGCAATAAAATCTAGTAAAAGATTTAAACTACGTATATAATTTCGGGCAAATTAATACAAGTCAAGCTTAACTTAGGTAGAAAATGTAATAATATATTTTACAAATAAAAAGTGTTTTCAGTTTTTGCTGCAATGGCGTAACGGATTTTATATATATAAAGACACGAGCATCGAGACAAACATATCAAAAATTTCAGATATTCTCTTCGCTTCGTAAACGAATTAAAACTTGTATGCCAAAATCTTAATATGAATTTTATTCATAATATTTATTAATATATTATTATTCATAATTTTCATTATTATATTATATTTATTATTTTTCTAGTAAATATAAATTATTTTTAATATAAATATATATTATAAGTAAAGCAAACCAGAAATAAATATGCATTTTTAATGTTATTAAGATAAGATTAACAAGCCTTTTTGTATCGTATTTAAACATAATTAATTGAAATTTCTTTTCTTGTAAGTGAGACCAGCACTTACGGCTACAGCTTTTATATAAGCGAACAAAAGGCAGGCATTCTCTTTTGAAATGACATAAATATATATATGTACTTGTGTAATTTACATACATATATGCACATATGTATAAACACATACATATATATTCGCAGCTACTTAAACAACTTGTACACATCTGCATGTCAATCCTTGACTTTGGGCCCTTAATTATACAGCAAGGAAACCGGAACAGTTGCTTGGCGGCTAAACGTATTCGCATTGCCACGCCCCCGCCCTCACTCATAGGGGGGCATTACATATGCAAACAAATTTCATACAGCAAAGTAAAGTGGGGCACGTAGCTTTTTATGCGACCACATTGCCTGCCTGCCAGCCAGTGAGCCGCCGCTTGGCCCCGCCTACCGCCCACCAACAAGCGGCTGCAGATGAGTTTCACCCGGATGAGTTGACACTGTCGACCAACGCAGTCAACATAATCAGTCGTCCCCCCTGCTACAGCTGCTTCGGCTGCTGCTTGTGTCCGGGCCAGGTTTTGCTTAACAACGTCACGTTGGTCGAGACGCCGTTTTGGCCAACCTCAAGGTTAAGTGGCAAAGAGCTGCGGCATGAGGCCAACAGATATTCCTCTCCCTTGGCCATCCAGTTCATTGGAGATAAGCGAAAATTTGTTTACCACAACAAAAAACTTGACAGTTATTTGTTTTACTGAAGGCGCAGATTAAAAATGCTTCCACGCAAAAGTTACCTAACAAATGCAATTTTCGGATTCTCAACTTGTTTTTACTGAATATTGAAATTGAATTTATCTTAAATAATATGTAAATATGTGACTTTGTGTGAAAGTAATTTTATTAAAATTAATTTATGCAGATCACTTTTTGCTTGGTTTCTGACTGATTTACATGAAAAGCAAAGAGCATTTTGGTTGTTAACAATTTATATTGCTATTGTAATTTAATGTAAGACATAAACAAATACTATTCATATATTTCAATATTATTTATAAATTCATGAATTGATATTTAGTAGAAATATGTTTTAAACATCCAAAATATTTGCATATCATTCTTAACTCCATAGAAAACAACTGAAAGTAATAGCGAAATACTTTTATATTTTATATTTTTAACTGCAAGAAAAGTGCTTGAGAAATCTACGAAAATATTTAAATATTTATCAAAGGCTTATAATAAAAATATAAAAATTAAAAAAAGAATTAAAATTAAAAAATATATAAAAATAAAAAAATTAAAATTAAAAAAATTAAAATAAAAAAAAAAAACAGTCAAAAATAAAATAAACAAGTAAGAAAGCTGTAGTCGAGACTGCTCGACTACGAAATCCCCTGAGCCCTTCTTCGAACGAATAATATTTCAAGAATTATTCGATTCGTTTCTACACGCATGCAAAACCACACGCACACATAGACATTGATCTACGCGTGCATGCATGTATGTGTGTATGCATGTGTGTAAGCATTGCAAGTGTCTTGCTGTCTCTCTCTGTCTTTGTTGCTGCGCCGCATGGATTTTGATGAGAAAACTTTGATGATTAATAATTCTGTTTCTAGATGGACAATCGTATTGATATCTTCAGATTATGATTATGATATTCATATCTATATGCTAAACCAAACTGCATGTCTCTAGTATTTGAAATGCATTTTTTTCATATTTGGGGGTGGTGGGGCGAAGTGGGGACCGTAATCCAAAATCTGACAAAAACCGAAATTGTATCAAATTAGTATCTATATATATGCAGAAGACTTGGAGACTCTAACTCTAAAGATGAATTAGCTAGAATTTTATAACTGGTTCCCGATAAATTCGTTTATCGATAACTTCCCAAATATACAAGTTATCGAATTTCTGAAACAAACTCGTACTGCGCGTGCAATATACGAACCTAACACAAAAAGAATGAGCTCTCTAGCTTTTGTATCTTCGGAAATCGACGCGTTCATACATACGGACGGACGGACGGACGGACGGACGGACGGACGGACAGACGGACATGGCTATATCAACTTTTCTCGTCACCCTGATCAAGAATATATATACTTTGTGGGGTCTGCCACGCCTCCTTCTGCCTGTTACATACTTTTAACAAAACCATTATACCCTGATTTCCCATTTTCAATGGGCTCAGGGTATAAAAATGAAAATACAATAAATAAAACATAAAAATGAATAAACAATAAAAACAAAAAATAAAAATATAAAAAAATTAAAATAAAAAAATATAAAAATCAAAAATAAAACTAACTAAAAAATAAAAATAAATAAAAAATAAAACTAAATAAAAAATATACAAAATTAAAATTAAACTAAATTTAAATTAAAAAAAAATAAAATAAAATAAAAAAATAAAAATAAATTAAAATAAATAAAAACAAATTAAAATAAAGAAAAATAAAGAAAAAATAAAAATAAAGAAAAAATAAAAATAAAGAAAAAATAAAAATAAAGAAAAAATAAAAATAAAGAAAAAATAAAAATAAAGAAAAAATAAAAATAAAGAAAAAATAAAAATAAAGAAAAAATAAAAATAAAGAAAAAACAAGTAAGAAGGCTCTAGTCGAGACGGCTCGACTACGAGATCCCCTGAACCCTGCAAAAAAAGTGATACTCTTCTTCTTTACGATCGCATGAGCGCGAGATCTGCTAACCGCGCAGTTGCTGCCGTGGCTTGGGGGTGGGTTGGGCTATACTTTGAACGCTTATAACTCCATTTCTAGATGCATGATCTTGATCAAATTTTCAGAGTAGATTAGGAATATCTTAATGTATCTATGTGCCAAATTTCAAGTCTCTAGTATTTGAAATGCGTTTTTTGCAAATTGTGGGCGAAGGGGGCGTGGCATCCAAAATCCAAAAATTACATAATCTGCGTATTCATAATATCTATCTAAATATACAAATTCGAAGTCTTTAGCTAAAACGGTGTAGAAGCTATGCTCAAAAAACCAAAAAAATTGAAACGAATTTTCGATTTTTTATCGATAATTTGGAAATGCGATGAGTTATCGAAAAAACAAAATAAACTCGTACTGCGTAGGTAACATATGAGTGTTCATGTGAAATTTCAGCTCTCTAGCTCTTGTAGTTTCCGAAATCTCGACGTTCATACGGACGGACGGACGGACGGACGGACGGACGGACGGACGGACGGACGGACGGACGGACGGACGGACGGACGGACGGACGGACGGACGGACGGACAGACGGACAGGGCTCAATCAACTTATTTTTTTATGCTGATCAAGAATATATATACTTTATGGGGTCTGCGACGTCTCCTTCTGCCTGTTACATACATTTTCACAAAACCATTATACCCTGAATTCCCATTTTCAATGGGTTCAGGGTATAATAAAAATAAAGAAAAAATAAAAAAATATAAATATAAATTTAAAAAAAAATAAAAATGTAAGTAATTCTAATACTAATACATTTAAAATTATAGTTTTAAAATAGTTAGATTTAAGATATTTATCCTTACAAACATGTACATATTTATGCTTTAAATATTCTGATTAGTTTACTAATTCCTTTAATATAACAATATGAAAATTCTGTTCTCTTTGTTATGCATTTATTAAGCCTTCTCATTGCTGCTCATTAAATGCCATTAGATTAAATACACAAAAAGTATGTGCTTTTAGACTAAATAAAAAAGTCAGTAGTCGACAGCAAAATCTGTTGTTGCCAGTGCTGAAAGGTATTTGAAAATACTAAACAGGCAACTTTATAACTTATTGTATTCCTGATTAGTTATAATCAAGAAAACTTCATGAACTCGCGTTAGCAAACTTACTAAGAAAAGAAAACTTTCCGGAAATTGTTAACACTCTAAGCCATAATACAAGTTTTTCTTACACTGTTTATAGGAAAACTTTATATCTGAGAGTTTTTCAGCATATAAAACCGCAAATCCATGAGTGTTAGTCTGTTAGTTTAATAAGATTTGTGAGAAATTACATTTAGCAGAAGAAGCAATTTCCTTCTACTTATTACTGAAAACTTTGATTTGGCTAGTTTCAACTTTTTCCTAAAGAAAAGCTGGCTGAAATATTTTAGTGAATATAATTTCTATTTGAAATATGTTTACATATTCATTAGTTTATCTGCATTATAGAATTTATATATATTAGCGTACCTTTCTAATTTCCCATTTCCCCGATTTGTTTGCTTTCTTGCTGGAAAACTTGAAGCGTCTCTCAAGTGGCAAGCTCATATCTAAAGCCGTTCATTTATTTTAATTACAACTATTTATCAGCTATTGCGGCAGCAGCTGCTCGAACCCTTTCACCAGGCAGCTGTCGGCCAACTTATTGTTCTACATTTTCCTCAATTACTGCACTGTGCTGCGCTTTCATGATTTGTGGTGCTGTTGCGCTTTTAATTATTGCGATTATTGTTGCAACAACAGCCACACACACATTCAAAGTTTACAGTTTTCAATTGTGGCAAGCAGCGACGACGCCTTGCAGCTTGCAACTCGAAATGAAAAACAATTTAGCACAGAATGAATTGCTTAGATAGGTACAGCAAGAAAAAAGATAAGCAAATAGTAAGAGAGAAAGAGAAAGAGGTGAGAGCGCGTGTGTGTAAGCAGCCAGCCAAGAGCATTGCTCTGCAACAAATCTAGCCGAGATAATAATTATAATGAGCCAATAATGACGTTCAACGGGCCAAGCCGAATGACAATGTCGTTTTTTACTTCTATGAGACTCAAAGACTATTAATTTTCATCGATATCAATAGCTATAATGCGAAGAGAAAGGTGAATTTATCGTATCATAACTCATGTGCACTGCACATGCATTAGGCGTCTATGAAAGCCTCTAGCCTAAAGCTTCTATTTAATGGTAATAGCTGGAAGCAAGAGCTTTAAGGCCAAAAGCACACTAATATCTGTGCATTTACTTATGCATATATGTCGAAGCAGGAAACGATCAATAAATTTCTTTTAAGTTTCTTATAAAAATCTAACCAAATCTAAAATCGAACTTTACATTCACTTAAAAAACCGAAAAATAATAAATTAGTATTTATTTTATGAATTTATATAAGTTTACTAAATGTAATATTAAAAAAATAGATAAAATAATAAATTATCTAAATGTTATGAAAAAATTTTATGCAGTCAAATTTTAAATATTATTTTTTTTTTTTTTTAATTTTATTCATTAATATTTTTCAAATTAAAATAAAAAATTAATTAAAATTAAAATAATAATTCATATAGTCTAAAACATTTTTTTTTTTAATTCTCTTTATATTTCTGTTGCTTAAATGCAGTCAAATTTTAAATATTTTTTAAAAATTTTATTTAATAATATTTTTTAAAAATTTTATTTAATAATATTTTTTAAAAATTTTATTTAATAATATTTTTTTTAAATTTTATTTAATAATATTTTTTTAATTAAAATAAAAAAATAATTAAAATTAAATTAATAATTCATTTAGTCTAAGACATTTCTTTTTTATTTTTGTATAGCTATACTTCTGTTGCTTAACTATTTTACTGAACTGTTTAAAAATATTTATTTTAAATTTAGAAGCTTAAAATAAAAAATATATATATATATATATATATATAGATAGATTATTAGAAAGTTTTTCACTCATTGACTTCATTTGCTAACAAAGTGCATAGAAACTTCGTCATGTTGCAGCCACTTCTAAATACTCGACTTAATTAGCGTGCTACACAGTTACTTGTATTGCTAACAATGTAGAAAATGTAAACAAGAACATCAGCAGCTAGCAGACTTTAAAGGTATTCTGAAGAGTCAATGCATAACTTTGTAGAGTTATAAGAGATAAAGAGAGATAGAGAGAGAGAGAGAGAGAGAGAGAGAGAGAGAGAGGCAGAGAAAGCTTGACTTGAGAGTCAACACCTTTACAATAGCATAAATTATATTTGAACTCATGTTTATTATTTTTTCTATAATGCATGTTTGAAGTACTTTTCTTGACAGATCATAAGATAATTAAGAATTGAAGTTGTCTTAATTTGAATTTTTCTAAGATTTTCTGTTGTGTACAAAGATTAGATGCAAATCTGCTTAATTCTATTTGAGAAATCTCAATAAATATAATACTCTGAAATCATTGAAAATTCGAATTTAGGAATAAGAGACAGAAAACTATAGCGTAGATTAACTCTAAGTATCTCCTAGTCGGTCACTCCCAACTAGAGTACTCTTACTTGTTATGTGATGCTCTTTGAACACGTGTATGCACTTTGAGAGTGCACTAGCAAAATACTAACAGTTGCTTAAATCGTATTGAAGCGCAATGGTAAACTTACATCAATGACTTGGCTCCGTCACACAGTTCCGCAATTTCGCAACTCGAAATAGCGAAAGACTTCCGGTAAAGTAGAGCAAATGTGTGAGAGAACGAAATAAAGTTCTAAATGCAATGAAATGGAATGGCACAACAACTTCTGCACTACCCAATGGCATTGACAATGTTGTTGACCCACATACAACAACCAAAAAAAAGTGCTAAACTTCTCTGCTGCTTCTCTATTTCGTGTATCAGATTTATATGTTTAAAACATGAAAAGGAAATTTGATGCGAGGATTTTAAAAATGCTCTTTAAGATACCAGATTGCTGTTGTTACATAATACTAGTGTCACATAATAAGTTTACGGTATTATTTTACACTTGTTGAACACCTTTGATTTTGTATTTGTTTATGTTTGACAACACTCTATTTTTTTAAAGGTATGATAAGATTGCTATAGGTAATGTACGGAAACTAGAATAATATATAAACTTTGTTTAAATTAAAAAAAAAAACTGTAACAGTATAACGATATATACATTATCAAATATATATCAAAGATATGCATTATATTGAAGTTTTTACTATTGCAAAACATAATAATAATTTAATAATTTTCCCAAGTTAAAAATATTGTTTTTTTTTTTTTTTTTAATTGTCGAATTTTCAAGTAATTACAAATTAATTTGCATTATTAATAAAGAAATATATAAAAAAAATTATAATTATTTTGTAGGCTAGGATTTAATTATTCTATTGATTTATTAAATAATTATTTTACTTGATGTGTTGAAAATTGTAAACAAAAAAATTGAAATGAAAAACTTATTGGTTTATTAGCCATATATTAAGAAAATTATTATCAATTATTGATTTGTTAAATTTAAATTTAAATTTATAATTTTTAGAAAAGTCAAGAGCATTTCAATGCATTATGCAGCTTAGTTTCACTAACTTTCGAGATTTTCTTTTATTCATTTAACCGTCAAGCTTTTACTATATAGATATATAGAGTATATTACAATACAAAAATTCACTGTGCAAAGATTTTTTGGGTGTGCAATAAATAAACGTGACTTGAGTGCTCAGGGAGCAGGGAGCAAAACAGAAGGCGTACCACAGAGAGGAGGCGTGTCACGTACTAACGACCGATGGCTGACAGTGCAGCGCGAGCGCGCTTAAAACATAATTTCCAGCCAGCAGAGCCCCAAAAGGGAGTTGAACAAGAACAAACTTGACTGGCAAAAACCTAATGCACTGCCAGGCGGCCAGGCAAGGCTTATTTAATGAGTGCTGAATAGTGAAGGGAGCTCTATGCAGAATTTCTAGCGCCACTGACAGCCAGAGATTAGAGAGCATGGAGCGGAGCTGACCTACATAGAAAATAAATGTGTAAGTATACCCAAAAATATAAAATAAATATCAACATAAAATTGTGCCGAGGATATTTCGAAAAAATGGCCAGTCGTTAGGTGTTAATAAATAATAAAAAAAAAAATAACAAATTACAAGAAGAGCAAAGAAAACAAACAATAACAATATACGTAACGCAAGCCACAGCAGACGCTGAAAAAAAAACTCAATGCTCATAAATATTTAATGAATCATGCCATAAAAATAAACAAGTACGTCTAACAAAAACAAAAACAAAAAAAAGGAGAAAATAAGAGAGCAAAAAACAGGAATATAAAAAACACATTGTTCCCATAAAAAAAAGTATTATGCGAAGGACAAGCTTGTAAACTTTATTATAATTTTTTATGCACTGTCTTTTGTATATCGGAGAATTATTCGAATCGAAATTTTACTTTTATTAATTAAAAGTGATTTTGGGCTCTTTATTCATATTACAAAGTCTATTGATATTAAGTTTTCATTAACTTTGACTACATATCAAAAGTAAAAAATCAAATATGAAAAAAAATGCATTTATATATATATATCCTATATATATTATCAAAAATAAATATAGAAATTTAAAAAATATATTTTTTTATAAAAATATTTATATTTCTATATTTTTAATATCATACGAATATTAATACAAATTTTGTTTATTTATTTAATTTGTAAATTTCTAAATATTTACACGCCTTGTAGAAGCATATAACATATAGTAATTAAATAATTAATTCGAATTGATCGAAATATTGCATTAAGGGTGCAGAAATTTTAAAAAATTCTTTAATAATTCCACAAATAATTTGATCAAATTTATATAAATATTTTATTCATGTTAATTCACAAACGACATATGCCAGTGCCAACTGCCCTTAGCTAAGCACGTACGATCGACAGATGAATTCGAGGTACGCACAGATACTACTTTCACACACAGGTACACGTACACGACACACACACACACACACACACACACACACATACACACACACACACACACACACACACACACTCACACATGTCCTAAATACATTTAGTTGTTGTGCCAACTGGGTACAAGCGCCACCTATTCTTTAGCCTTTGTAAGCTTTGCGTGTTCGCAAATGGGCGAAAAAAATTGAGAGAGAAAAAAAATGAAACGCAAATGCCAAATGAAATATGCATGCATGCTCGGAATTTGGGCAAAGCTGTTAAAGTAGCAAAAAAGATAGAACACAAAAACCAAAAGCAAAATAAAATAAAAGTAAAAAGAAAAAAGATAAAATAAAAAACAAAAACAAATTCAAGTACATCTGAGCGTGTATTTGTGAGCCATGAGTACGCCAAGCGAGGCGCAAGTACCAAAAGTAACAAAACGCGTTGACATTTTTCACATAACGAGCAGGAACAATTTTGTTTTTCTATTTTTTATTATTATTTTTTGCGGTTGGCCCTAAGCCAACCTCAAAGGAAGAATAATTTCGCCAAGAGAGAGCAAGTGAGGAAAGGTAAAGACTGGGCTAGATTAAGAGCAAGAGAAAGAGCAAATGCCATGGACATTGGACAAAAAGTAGCAAAACTAGTAGAAAAATGTTAGTCAAGCTTGAGTGGCTAGATCAATAGTCTTTTATACTATATATTATATACGCATTAAAATCGATGATGAATGTGAAATTGTAACGAAAAATAAATAAACAAATATGAGCAGTAATTTTACAGATTTCAACAAAAATCTATTTGAAGCAGTACAAGATTTTGCGGAATATAGTAAAATATTATATAACCGTCAGATACTATAAATAGGCATAAACCTACATACCTAAATACTGTTAAAAATGTCCAAACCTTAGCTAATTCAACTTCATTTATTTCAAGTCTTCCGCTCAAAATTCAATATACTCTCTTTCTTCACTCCAAGCAGTGTATACAAAGGCAATTTCGTACATGATTTCGTAACAATATATTGCTTAGCGACATTGTTGGCAATCGTAAAAGATATATATAAGATATATGATAAAGAAAAATTTGTATTTTATGCGCTGCGTCTCTACTTTCGGTTTCTTTTCTTTTTGGAGCTGAAGGTAGGAATCAGGGGAAGCAAAAGCAACTCAGGTAACCAAGGTTAAATGTTTGCAATCTGCTTTGTCCGCCGAACAGAAAAATCAATTTGTTTCCCACCACCAAGTTGTTGGCATTCTAGTAATAAATTGTAAGTTGGGTAAGGTCGAGCATAGCGACAGATTGAGACAAAGATTTGGGGAACAACAAATTCCAGAAGGTGGCCTAAAAATACCGAAAGACGTGTTAAGGAATTGCAGTTGTAGTTTTAGTCAAGACATTAAAAATATTTTTAAAGTTTTTTTTTTTTATATTTTCCAATATAAATATATTTAGTGATTTGAAGAAAAGTAAATGCACATATATATAAATTTATTTACCAAAACTTTGCCTAAAAACAGAATATGTATGCTAATAAAATATTTTAAAAATAAAATTGTAAAATGTTAAACTAGTAGTGAAAAAAAAAAAACGTATACAATTAAGACTTTTAATAAAAAAAAAAAGATTAAATATTAATAAAAAAAAAGTTGAAAAAATATTAAGATAAATTTATTTAGCATAAATTGAAGCCAAAAAACTTGTAAACATCTAACAGAGCTGAAGACTAGGTAAGAATTTGGTTATTGATGAATAAATACATATATTTAAAATGCTAATGGTGTAAATATTATAATATTTAAATATTTGCCATCAATACATTTATTCATATTTACAAACAAAAAAATTATTGTGCTTAAATTAAGTATTAAAAAACAAGCTGACCTTAATTAGTAACTGATGAAAATTTATTTAAAACAAAAATAAATTCAAATTGTCATTTCCTGAGCTACTTGTTCTAACTGCTTGTCAATGACTCGTCATTTTCTTAAAAAGTGGAACACCTAAACACAGAAAAAACACAAATTTCAACATTTGCTAGGCTCCGACTGCGGGGCAGTTCAAAGTTCCTCTTTCCGCTTAACCCAAAGGAAGTTGTGACTGTTGCAATTTTCCGTCTCTCTATGCTATAGCTTTTCATTATTAAATTAACAATTGCTTTGTTAAGGAAAATGTCGACAGAGTTTTCTGTGCCAGCGGCAGATGAAATAAGAAACAAGAAGAAAGAGACAAGAGAAATAACAGACACAGCAGGTGGATTCCTGGTAACGACCAGCCACTGGCCCATCAAACAGGTGACTCCCCGTTTTCATACATATATATAAATATATTTTTTTTTCTCGTTTATGCCATATGCAAAAATAACTACAACAGCAGCAACTATTGCGATGGGCATAAAAATAACTGTGGCCGTTACAACGGAAGTTTTCTAATGTAGTTTTTTTGCACTCGTTTGTCTGTAAGCGGATACACAATGAGTGTTAAAAAATAAGAAGAAAAAAAAGCACGAGAGCAAAAATTAGTACAGAAAAACGAGCGCGACATGACAATGTTTTAAGTTAATAACGACAGCAACAACAACTGCAACCGCAACAATAAAAAATGTGAACTCAAAGACCACACACCGCAAAAGTTGGAAAAATTAAAACAAAAGCCAAGCCAGAAGTTTTCACAGTGAGCAGTTGGAAATGCACTTGGAAATATAACGAAGTAGTGAAATGGCTTTTGCAATTAGCTTAACTAAGATCTATAGGAAATATAAAAAGATAATTTAAATAAAAAAAAAAAAGAGAAAAAATAATAGTAAACAAATTTCAAGCAATTCAAACTTAGTTTAACAAATCGTAAAAATTGTAACCCTAATTTGAGCGTAAATAAATACTTAAAAATTGTGAAGAAATTAGAACATAATTTCTTCAAGTGCAACTGAGCGTTACAATGTAACAATGTAAGCATAACCCAGTTAGGGGCTAAATTGTGATTAACACAAGGCGCTTAGAACTCGACCAGAGCAGCCAGAGTAACGTGTGAATGAAATTAATGAGCCAAGACAGCGTCAAACAATTGAGTTAAACTTAACGTTAGAGTTAAAGTTTACAGTCAGCGTTTGAAGTTTGGAGTTGGAGTGAAGTTTTGTCGGCGCAAAAGAGAAAGTCTGGCGAATGCAATTCAATGCTGAGAAGGTAGCCGAAAAAATGCGTGTCATGACTTGAAACAATTTATAATGGGCTGCAGTTAGAGGCAACTAGCCAGCCAGCCAGCCAGGCAGCTAGGCAGGCAGTCGACCAACACTGCACAACATGGCACTCAATCATTAACAGTCATGACGCAAATTGCTTAGGCATTCGACTGTAGTCGGCCCTATCCAAAAACTTTCGCGCATAAATTAGGCTAATATCTCAGCTGGCAGCAGCAGCAGCAGCCGCAGCGGTAAAAATAGTGCAGCCACTCGAGCAGATTACAGTGGTTAACAACGGCTGAGTAGGGAAACAGGCACAGGGGCATTGGCATGAGCTGGGGCTGGGGCAGGGAGCCGGCGGCTAGGGATGTGGGCTACAATCAACCTTGTGCTAATGATGGTTTGAGCTGTCAGGGCCAGAAAATGCTTGTACCTTGCTGTTAATTCTGCTTGCAGTCAGCCAGTGAGCCGGCCAGCCTCTTGGCATTATTTTCTACTATTTTTCAGTTAGTTGGCCCGAGCAAAATTAATCGCAATCAGCGATAAGTGTCTGTGCTTAGGTGAATGGCCATAAAAAAAAGTAAGAGCAATACGTAACTTCTAACGAAGTACAAG
>JAWNOS010000233.1:0-30048 GCA_035045845.1 Drosophila buzzatii
TTGACCCAACTCATTGTGTCTTTCGCGAGTGCAGTTTAAACGGGGCATCTTGAACTCAAACCCCACTAATTGCTAAAGATGCAGCTAATTTCATCTAAATGAACTTTTCAATTTAGTTTAATTATCGAACGAAATGATATACAATTTCTTAGAAATTACTTGTTAATTGGAATGTTATACAATATGAATGCATCTTTAGCCATTGAAGCTTAACAAGGGGTAAGCAGTGTAATTAAAGCGAATTCTGATTGGTTATCTAACTGCGGCTCCGCTTCACTTACAGCTGGCCACACTGCTCTCACACAATGCCGGCTTATGTAGGTTGCCACCCGCCACAAAACGCATTTCCGACTTCGAACAGGTTCGTGTTCGAGTTGGTTGTAAAAGGATTCAGTTGGCTGCGTGTTGTATTGTGTTCGTTTAAGTTCGATTTGGTTGGCTCTTTGATATTTGGGCGACGCCACGTGTAGAAGATATATCGCGTTTTGGCTAGGTACGAGCTGACGATGGCTTATATGCTATTAACTTATGAATGGCCAACAGCTTTGGATGACATTCGAGTATATAAAGGAATAATTTACTGGAAATATAAATTTTATATGATACAAAATGTTGAGTCACGAAATCGAATGCTCGAGATGTAGAAGTATACAAAGGAAAATATATTTAATATTAAATATTTATAAATTTTTTAGATTATCTTTTATTACTTATGTATATAAGAAAGCATTTAAAAAATCTAAATTTAACAAATATTAAATTAACTTAATTTAAATGTCATTATTAACTAAATTAAAATAATAAAAAAATTAATTATATAATAATAATTTAATAATATAAATTATATAATAATTTTAATGGCAGCTTAAGAAGTTGTGAAATAATTATTTTGATTTCATTTTTGACTAGCTTGGATTTGAATGTGAAACTAGCGGATATCTTGTAGAACATTTTTGAACTTGTCAAAACAATTTTGCAGCATCAAGTTCTCGAGTGACTAAGCTGCGAAAAAGTTATGCCAAATAGTTATGTATTTGGCCAACTTTACATTTTTACTGTGCCAATTTGGCAAGTTAGCAGAATGAAAACTTTGCAACACTTTTACAGCAGCTACACTACAGCAGCACAACACAAGAGCAAATAGCAACAACAGCAACAACATGCCAACAAGTGGCATTTGGCAGCACACTTACGTCATCTTTGCCGTGCCCCAGGAATGTGTACCACACGCATGTTGTGTTTACCACCCCAAGTCGAAGCCGAACCCAGTTGCAACTCGAACTTGTGCGCAGGAAGTCAACAGCGAGTCACAAACTGCTGCGAAGACAAAAAAGAACATATGAAAGCTATGGAACAAAAAACAGTTTCGCAACGAACGCAGCACGCAGCAGTCGCAGATGCAGCGGCAGGCACCAGTTTGAGGACGAGGCGCTGCTTCACAGTGTCCATGTCCGTGTCTGTATCCGTGTCTGTGTCCTCATATTCGTTTGCCGCTCGTTTCTGTTCGCTTCGTGTTTCGTTGCACTCTTCGCAGTGAATTTGAATTCTGAAAGTTCGAAATCAGTCGTTGCCGACTTGTTGTGCCATTTGCATATTATCAACATCAGCGATCGAAACACTCCAAGCCATATCAGAATAAATAATGATAAAGGAAAACACATTCAAATAAATATTAATAAAGAAATGTATAAAAATTCAAGTGTCTTTTTAAATGCATAATTAACACAACATTTGGCAAGCTATTGCAAATTAATAAACTGTCGCGCATTGCACGAGTGAAATTTTAATTGCAATTTGGAATTCGAAATTTGACGTTTTCGCATTTGATGCCAATTGTTAACTGAGTGAGTTTCAATTTCAATTTCAATTTCAATTATAATTAAGTCCCTTGAAGTCGACTTGTGCGTAAGTCTGCTCTCTTTTGAAATGTGTGGCAAAAGTTTTGATCATAATATGCGGTTGTAAAGTTTTTTACTCTTTTGGTAATTTACAAAACTTTTGTCGGCTGATGTGGTTAAAGTCCATTAAATAAAGTTAGCATATTCACTGGATTGCTTAATGCGGGCATTACAGTTATTATGAAGAGAAATTTTATGAAATTTTTGGACGAATTTATTTCAAGTTTTTTATTTTCTTTTTTTTGAAAGTTTATTAGTATTGTAATTCGTTATCAAAGTTAAATGTTAAACATTATGATTTAATTGAAAATTAATTTCGTGTAAATTAATAATTTTTTTTTAAATGTTCCCTAAAAGTAAAACATTTTTAATTTACATTACAAAAATTTCAATTCAAAAATATTAGCGAAAAATTTACTGAGGAAATTTAAGAATCTTTTTTTCAATGCATTTTTTAATTTAAAAATAAAAAAAAATATTAATAAAAATAAAAGATTTTTAATAAAAAAAAATTGTTCTTTTTTATTGAAAATTATATATTACTTCGCAAGTTTTTTTATTTTTCTTATATTTATTTTAATTTTCTTTATGATTCTTTGTTATATTATTTAAAATAAATACATTAAAATAAATATTATATTACGCAAATTACTTTTCACATGTCATATAATGTATAAAATATATATACATACATTACTTTTATTTATTTAATATATTTTATTGAGTAAAAATGTGTTGGAAAATATGAATTATAAATAACTTGACTTTATTAGCCATTACACAGAAATGAAACACATTTTCTGATAGATATTTACGCTATACTTGACGGCGGTAATATAAGCTGGAAAATGCGGCAAACTGCACGTAAAGATTTGCGAAGTTCGACAAGACGGAGCCATTCTCAGATTCAGATTTGATTAGCACTGACTGTGGTCCATGGGGGCGAAGATGGGTCTGCGAGTAGCCATGAAATTTTCATTTAACTTTCTCTAGACAACACGCATACAAAGACATTTTGCGCGCACGTGCTTGTGTATGTGTGTGTGATGGTGTGCTAAGGCAAACATTAACATTATATGCGAAGGCATGGAACTGAAACTAAAAATAAAGACAATGCAGTTTTATTGCGCAATTTCGCAATGGCAGCGGAGCGGCAGATGTACCGTCGGCTGTGGGGATAAAGCCTGGCTCAGTGTAGGCAATACTCGGCGGTAATTTGCCAATGAGACGTGTTGGTCCCGCTGCTTAATGTTGCCTTTTAGCGCAGTTTTATATTGGTTTGCTTACATTCAATTAGGCGAACGCACGAGCGCGCTCAAGTCCCGTCCAAGTATCCCCTGTGCCTGCTCTCGTGTATTACAAGCCAATGAAAGGATAACACTAAAAAGGACAAAAGCCTCTGCATACAGAACACTTCTAGCCACCATTCTCCCTTTCGCTCTCCCCCTCTCTCTCTCTCTCTCCATCTGTGTGTGTGTGTGCGTGTAGATATATGAGTTGGCCAGGGTCCTGCCACAATGTGTGTTTAATTGTATATTACGTATACGCCACATTTGACGCATTGTGGGCGTCGCACGCCCTGCCTGCGTGTCCTGTGTGCGGCGCTTGTTGTGGCGTGTATATCGGAATTAACACATGTGACAATACACAACAATATAAACACGAGTATGTGTGCTTGTGTGTATGTGTGCCAGTTGTAAATTATTGCGCGTATTTCGTTTATATTTGTATTCGTTATTTTGTGCCGGCTTTTATGGCTTTCGAAATTTGTCGAAAATGCTCTGTGTATACATTTTTGGTATAGGCCATGACTATAATTGCGCGGGTATAATTAATTGCAATGCACACATTAAAAATGAAAAATAACTTTACGCCCGGCCAGCCGAGGGTGCTAACTGTCCGATCAGCCAAATTAAACCTATATATAATGCATTTAATGACTGCAACATTTAATAGGCCAAATGGTCAATAATTAATATGCACTCAGCTAAAAATAATTAGTAATGCATTTATCTCTGTAGCTAGGAATGCCATTCTTTAGGTATCACAATCTATATAAAGAACTATTCAGTTAACCCCAGAAAAATATGATTAGCTGTGAGAATAATGCTTACACAATCGATGTTGTTTTCTTTGAAATAATTTGTAGACTGGTCATCATAGGGTTAAAGGTTCTATATAGCTCATAGAGCGAAGCCTAACCCAAACACATATTTATTGAGCTGTTTTAGCTCGAGCTGCCCTTACTTATGTAATTTCATAGAAATCCATTTATTCTGCTTGCGTGCAATGGCATGGACTCCGTCATTCGGCAAATACATGGATAATGGAAATGATTTATGCGCACTTGTTTTACTTGATTAAATCAGAATATATTAATCGAAAGCAGTTGAGTAATTAACTCAGCTAAATGTTGTGCACTTTACATAAATTGATTTTTTTTATTTAATTGCATTTAAATTTATTTTACTAGCAATTATCTTTAAGCCCATCATAATGTGTGCCTGCATAATGAGCTGAGGTGCAAAAATCACAAATTGAAATTGAAATAAAATATAATATAAATTGAATGAACTAAAATTATAAATATTTCCATTCAACTGTTAATTAAAAGCATTTGAATATGCGTTTTACTATTGCATTTGTTATATATAAATTTATATAATATATAAAAATTCATAATTTGAAAGTGTTTGAGCTATAACCCCGCATCAGTCGGGCCTTTCATTAAATGTTCTGGTTCAATAAACTCGCGACATTAATTTGCCAAGGAAAAAGGGACAGCTTTTTGACCGCATTGTGGACCCGTGTCCATTTGGATTATTCGATGTCCGTTAACCGCACAACAATTACGAGTCCTAAGTACAGTGGACCTGCGGGCACTTTTGCTGTTCCAGAGCTCCGAATTTAAGTTGTAAAAGGAGACTGTATAAAAATAAATGAGTGAAGGCACCTGCAATGGCAAAAGAAAGCAGATTGCCTGTGCGTCGCATGCTTTTAACTGCGATTTTCACGCTTGCATGGCTGTTTGCCTTATATATATAGTAGAACATACTTGTATTATATATTTACTGTTCTTATTTTTGGCTCCTCGCTAACCCTGGCGCCCTTTCTGCTCGTGCGCTTTGTGTCTTTGAGTGTCTACAAAGTCAGAATCATCATAAAATATTTAACAACCTGAATGCACTCACACATTTATGAAAGTGTAAATATTTAATGATGGATGCCATGGGCTCCACCTAGCCAGCCAGCCAGCTAGCAAGCCAGTCTGCCAGTCAGGCAGTTGGTTAGTTGGACTGCGCTTCCTAGATTTCCGATTCAGGAAATTGGTAAGGTTTTGCTCACGTGTCTCCTGTGTGGTCTACCTGAACTTTAATGGCCGCAGCGACGGATCATTGTTATATGCGTCCTATGCGTAATGCGTCGTGTTCTGCTTACATGCATTGCGAAAGATTGTAAATTATTAATCGAATGTGCTTTGCCCATAAACAGCGCTCAGAATAACTATGAACTTGGGCTGAGAAATAAGTAAAGAAAGTCGGCAAAGTCGAGAAAGCAGCAACAGTCTGTTTACTCTATTAATCGATAATATTGTAAATATTATAAATTATTCATTATTCATTATTCATTAGCTAAAAAGGAACACTTTTAATTAATAAATTTTTTATTTTAATTATTATGTAATTTTAAAAAATTTAATAGGAGTCTTAAGATACAAATAAAAACAAAACAATTCAATTGACCCTCGTTGGCTTTATCGCCTAACAACAATAGCAGCTATTAAATTCAGCGTTGACCTTTTGCGGCGTGGCCTAGGTATATATATGTAGGTATATATATGTATGAATGTATATGCATGTAATTTTGTAATTAATTAAAATTATTCGCGAAACACTCATAATTAAATTCACGATGAATTGAAGTTGACATGGCGTGAAGGAGTTGGCCTAAAGGATAACGTCGCGACAGTTAATCAACTCACGCAGCTGTTAAGCAAAAGAGAGAGAGAGAGAGAAAGGGATAGATAGAGAGAGGCAGGACAAGATGAACGCAAGTAATGAAAGCCATTAAAAATGGCGACGGTTTTAAACGGGAAAATCGATAGAGCCAACGAAAGACGTAAAAAGTGAAAACTGATAAATTGCAGTACAAGCCACAGAGACACACACACCCACACCCACACACTCACACACACTCACACACACATACACACACGCACACACACATTCAGCGACACACGCGAAAGGACACACACGCGCGGAAACTAAGTGACCCGGTCTTGCGATGGAGTCTGTTATTTTTCATAGTTAGTTCGCACACATATACAAGCACAGGTGCAGGAAAATTTCTGAAAATACCGGGCATGTCAGCCATGCATAGCTATTTCTCATAAAACGAGCTAGAATCGAAGCATTCCACCAGGTGCATACTCTGAGCCAAGCAACGCTGCTAATGATAATGGAATGTGCTGCCATTTAGTTAGTTTAAGGTAAAATAATTGACTCACCCAGCGTCAACCATTAAGTCAACTAGCTTATCAACTATGTTCAAGTGCATAACAGGAAAAGTCACAAGAGCTTAATGCATGTAGGTGGATCAAAGGAGCAGCTGCTGGAATTGGCATTAAGAATTTCGAGAAATATCGTGGGACTTCCGCAATTGTGGGCGTGTAGAATTTATATTTAATTCTGAAAAGACTTGTAGAACGAGTCTGAATCGGAAATATTTCTGCAAACTATTGCAGAATATATATAAATGTATATAGTGTATATATAAATAGCTTAAACATTAATTGGACAGGCTAAAGGATACGTTAATAAATTGTAGCTGACACGACCCTGGTACAACGTTGCGTATGTGCATTTGTATTTTTTTATTTATTACATAACATTGTCCGTCAGCTAGAAGCAATTCGCAGTGGCCCCAGGCGCGCCCAATGCTGTTCGTCTGACCCTCGGTAAGAGTCTGTCAGTTGACAGAAAGAGCAAGGCTAAAGTGCATTAAAAATTCATTAGACAAATGCATATATAAATATAGTCTGCATATATCAAAATACCGCTCCCTGCGCATAAATGTGATAAGCAAGGGACACAGTGCGCCATAAAAGAGAGAAATAGAGAAGAGTAGAAGAGTAGAGAAAGTGGAGTTGAAAAATGTGGAAGAAAACAAAATAGAGCAAAACAAAACATTTGATTTACGCAGCTTGATGCAAGGCGTTGTCTTGCCTGGCGCTGACAAGACGCCCCATGGTGCGGACAAGGCGCCTCTAATTGGCACCAATTTTGCATTGCTCCATGGCACACGAATGCCCCAACCGCTCCACGCTGTGCTGAGGATGATCATCAGCATTCGTAGTGGACACTGAGCACTGGTCTGGCATTTTAATGCCGTGCACGCAGCCCTGGCAAACTAATGGAATTAAACAAATTATTTTATGGTCTGCACAGAAGGAAATGTAAATTTGAGCGCCTGAAACAGCAGGTCATAGCCACGGTGCCATGGTGCCATGGTGCCACGCAGCTAGAGAACCACGTAGCCACAACCTCAGCTGACACTTCACTGGACGAACAGGAAGTCAAAGAAGTTCTCGCTGCAATTGAAAGCTGTTGCCACTTGCCAGCTGTTGCCAAGATAAGCTACAATTTCAATCCAATTGTTCCTGCTCACTTGCAGGCATTTCATTACTTCAACTAATTTCTCTGGCCACTGTGTGTCGTACGTGATGTCGTTGTCGTTCCTTTTCACACTCTGTTTCTTTCAGAGATGCTGACAGTGGACTGGAATACAGCTGAGAAAATTAAAACAGTTTAACGGGCGAACCAAGCCAACGTTTTCTAGTGCCTTCCACAGTTGAGTCTGCTTCAGTTGAGCTACAAAGCAATACGAAAATTTCAAGCTTATCCAAATTAAAAATCTTGTGATAGCCACAATGAATATGCACGCTTGAGTATGCGACAGGGTATCGCGTGCAGCCTCTTTCACGCCTTCAGCATCAGATTTGTTTGATTTGAGTGCGTGTGTGCGGCGTGTGTGTTGCAAGGCGAATGTCCTGGCCATCATCAAGTTCATTTGGTTGCGTTGTTCTTGAACTTAATGCCACAACTGTGGCAAATAATACACTTTCTCCCCTTTTATGTATCTGCTTTTATTATTTGTATTATCATTATTTCCTTTTTTTATTTTTTGCGCTCACTTTCAAGGTTCACTGACATTTGTCGAGCGCTCAATTTGATTAAGTGCGGGGCGCTCAGTGGGAGGCACTCAAGGCGAGCGTGTGGCGAGTGGCGTGTGGCGTGTGGCATGTGTAGGTGGTACTCTATGTAGGTGGTGGTAAGAGACTAAGAAGGCGTGGCAAGAAGTGCGTCTAAATGCAATTATCTTCTAGCTTGCTGGCGACGCTCCCGACGCGTGCTCAATGCCAAGCAAAATTGCATTTTATCAGCGCGTCGCATTGTCAATGCTACTGCTGCTGTTGTTGTTGTTTATTTGCGTTGAGGTTGCATGCCCCATGATAATAACCAGCATTTGAATGGCCAACTGTGATTTGCCTTTCGCGCGTGTGCCAGCTACCGGGCTCTCGCCCCGCTTCGTGTCTTAAGCTCGGGTCTTTAAGCTCGCCGTCTGCACATCTTTTGCATTGCATACATTTCAGCGAAGGTGAAATGTCCGCTGAAGTGGCTGTTTTGCTTTGTTTCTGCTCTTTTCTATTTAATTTTTTATTTTTTGTTGTTGCTCAACCAAACTGGTAGTAAAATAGAATATGCTACTGTCACACTTAAGCCAAATGCCTTTGTCCCTGTACGCAGAGATAACAACGGCCAACAACGACCAACAACGAGAGCAGCAACGACAACAAATGCGCCGAGGAACGGCACAAGGGACAAGCAAAGCCCCGAAGGCTTATATGTGCAGGTGTGTGAGAGTGTGTTTTTTTCTAGCATTGCTTGGGTTGGGTTGGGTTGGGTTTGTGTGAATTGTTGTACAGCTGAGTCTTCTCAAGCCACATAACAGGCACTCCTTGTTGCTGCTGCTAAATGTAATTTTTTCTTATTTTCTTAGTTTTCTTAGTTTTTTTTTGCCCCCTTTACTTTGCGGCAGCTTTGCGTGAAAGCAGGTGTTGGACGTGTGCAAGTGATGGCAGGTGCTTAAATGACTCTGCAAATTATAGCTGTTAATAGCTTCAAACTAACTAGTATTTTTAACAAGAAAATTACAATTTTAATTACTCGTAAATGAAAATTGATAATTATGGCTAACAATTCATGGCAGAGTAGCTTTAAGAGCATACAACCCGAATTGGGTTCTTCTTTAAAAGATATACAGTTCGTTTGAGATCTTAATAACAATGTGGAATATACACAAATGATTTATTGCGATCAATTCAGAGATTTCTGCGATTGCTTACATTATTGATTTTTAGTTTACTAATTTATTTATGAGAGTGCATTATTATTTAGTCTTGATTATTATTTATTGATTATTCATTCCGTCTGTCCGTTTACCCATCTATACGACTTCTATTTTGTCTTTAAGCGCAACTTGAATAGTTTTGGTTTATGTATGAAAAATCGGGATTCTTATATTTCCTGAGCTTCTTCTCAGTTTGCAAAAAAAATTCTTTCAATTAGTATTGACTTTTTACTCCAGAAATGCATAAAAAAAGACACAGTAAAAGCCATGAGCGCAGGCCAAGCGCGTCTGATGCGAATATGTATGAGTAGAGAGTTGAATATATGTATGTGTGTGTGTATGTGTGTGCATGTGTGTGCATGTGTGTGCATGTGTTATATAAATATTCCCTAGTCGAGCACCACCGACAATCTAACTTGTGTTAAATTTTTACATTTTTTGTTATACATGCTGAACTTTGCTGAAAACTTTTGTTGAAAATAATGAAATGTAGCTAGAAATTTTCAAAGCTTACAGCTCTAACGCAACTGTGGGCACTTGACAAAGAAAGAAATACATCACAAGAGCAATTACATACAAGCAGTGAAACACAAGTAAATACACATTCATGTACATACAAAAATTACGAGCTAACATTAGAGAACAATAACTTCATGAACTTCATGTGTTATTAGATATACATATGTGTATATAAATATATACAATTTGTATTTGTCTTATTGCCACGCTCGTGCTCGGGTAGGTGTGGCCGCTGAAGTGGGCAGTGCCAGCTCTCTCCTTTGATTTGTATGCAAAGAATGTGCCCAAAATTATGCAACGTAAAATTATAAAGTGGAAAAGCACGGACGAGGCTGCTGCGGTTGGCAGGCGAACTCTGTTGCTCCTTATAGTCAGCTATGACTGCCTCGTTAGGGCCCAATTTTTGCTGTTGTTGAATGTTGTTAATTTCGCTTCGTTTTCTTGTATTTTGTGAAGCATGTTGTCGTTGTTTCCGCTGTTGGCTGCTGTGTGCGACTATTGTATGCCGAATGTAAGTATATAAAGTGAGCGAACTGTGGCCTTAACTCGGTCAACGTTGCAGCTTGACGTTGGCTTGAAAGCAGTACGAAAAGTCCGCCACCAACAAAATGTTTGCGAATTCTTCGTGCATTGTTGTTATAATTCCGAACCAAGTGAAAGTACTGTGATTTACTGAAGCTATATGTTACATTTGTATTGGTCCATAAATCTTTGATTATACATACATCGTACATGATTTTTGTTATATATACTATATTTATATATATGGGGATTAACGTTCCATATATGGGGATATAATATCCATATTATTTTGATAGTTTATTTTGACTAATTATTTTTACACGCATTGATGATAAGAAAGACGATCCGCCAAGCTTCTTATGTTAATAGTTAGTGATGATAAAATTTAAAATTAATAGTGAGAATGTACACTAGAGAGTAGCTTATATGCTATCGAATATATTGATACTAATGAGTGTTGCCAGATCCCCACATCTATATATATATTTATCCGTCATATCATATACAAAATACCAAGTATACAAACTTTCTTGCTATGATAAATATCAAATATCTTGGTTATACAGATATTTAATAGTGTTTAATTAATTTTATTTGTTCATTATTTATTTAATTAATTTTTAAATGTCCTTAACAGATGATAATTTAGAAATATATTTTTATATATTTTTGTATATACAACTTTTTACTTATTTAATTTATTTGAAAATAGTTTGATAATAAATCACTGAATAAGTAACTTCATAAATTTTCTTATTATAAAAAATAATTAAAACAGAATAATAATTAATAATAAGCGTATTCCGCAATAGTTTGTATTTGATTCTCTATCCTTGATTTCATTAATTTTGTTTGTTTGTTTACTTCATTTTCGTGCACTGCCCCAAGTTTTGTTAAACTTTTTGACTTTTTATGCTGATTGCTTTCTTTTGCAAGAAATGAACAAGTTTTCTTCAGTCAGCTGCAGCATTAAACACTCAATGTGAATTATATAAGAATAACAAAGAAAGCTGAAAAGTATAAATGAAAATAAAAATCAAATTTTTGTGGTATTTTCTTTTAATTCGTTTTGTGCCCCGAAGCGCTTGGACGCGTGGCTTCGTGTGGGTGCCTCATGACAGCATTGTTGTGAAGGGTTCCTAAACGAATGCCTAAAAGGACAAACAAACAGCGTTTTGACCTTTACCACAGATACTAACTAAAACAAAGCGAGGGTGTTTAGCAAGTTGGCACAAAGTGGGTAATTTTTAATGTGTTTTCTATTCTGTCAACTTCACTAGCTGTTGTTTTTTTCTTTTGTTTTTTATGAATCCCATTCAACACACACTCCACATTTTCACTACAAGTGTAATATGATTTCAAAGTGACCGGAATAAAGTTTTGTCATGATATAAATTATAAAATTTTGTTTGAAGTCCGGTTACTGACAGTTGAAGCTGTTTATGTGCCGCTTTCAAAAACTTTATGCAGGGCTCATTGAAACTGAAGTTTATTAAATATTCAATATTGAATATGAATATCTGTTTATGCAGCGCGTGCAATGTTGATGCTTCGAACGACAAAATTAAATCGATTTTATATCTGCTTTAGTAAGGCGTCTAGAAAAAATTCAATGTGATTAGAGGAAAGACTAAAATTGTATTTGTGATTTGCTCGTTTAGCATGAAAAGTGTGCCCCAAAGCCAATGCTGCATACTGGAAGAATATTCGTTTTGCCGAGCAGTCTGCAGCGAGCACTTGATATGCAAATTGTCGACTGTCATGAAAATATGCACATTAATTTTCAGGCTTTTTATTTGTGGAAAACTTTTAGCTTTTCTTTTTCGTTAGCTTTCTTTTTTTTTTTTTATCTATTTATTGTTGGCTCTCTGCGTGTTTTGCTCGACTCACGTGTAAAACGTTACACAAAACGTGAGACAGAGGAAAAATTGAAAATGAAACTGTGACAGCGCATGAGGCGGAGCACGCACGTGAGCCGTGGGCATGTGGGCGGTCGCTGTGAAAGTGAGTGTGTGTAGGTGCGTGTCTGTGTGAGGAGGGGCCATGGCACTTGCCACTTGTTAGAGAGGCTGCATAATCATATGTAAACGCTCGTATGAGAAAATAAACAATGTAAGGCTGCCAACTGTCAGGCTCAGCGAGTTCCATGTTGGCTTTCGCTTGTCGTTGTTGCTGTTGTTGTTGTAGCTTTTGTTGTTGTTTGAAGTGGCATGTTTGCACTGCATTTGCGGACGCACCTGGGCGTCCTGTTAATCAGCTCTGGCCGCAGCATTACCGCCAAACAGTCATGTCAACAGTGTGCATGCGCGCGCTATAAAATATAAATAAATGTAAAGCATTATGAATAATGACAGCCTCCATTTGTAAACAGCTGCCAGTTGGACAAACAACTCTCTTAACGTTCATATTAATGGCTGCTCGAGACACACAATTCCACATAATAAATGCGTTAGACAGCAGCATTTTTAAAGCTTCGTCTCATCCATTCTCTAAAGTCAACGCAGCTTCCACGTTCGTCTGTCTAGACAGCAGCACCAGCAGCGATACTTGAATGTATGAAGCATAGCTGAGGTAATTGAAACAAGGTCTTCAGAAATTGACGGAAATATGCAACAAAAAAAAGTCGTACGTGTAGCATGATTGGCTTAACTGTGTCAAAATACTCTCAACTAAGTGGCTTGCACGCTGTTTATGGCATTAACAATTTACACGTGTGGCTGCTGAATATTGATGAAGCTATAAATAAATATAATAGAATCTAAGGCTCAAGTTAAATAAAAGCAATTGGCACACAATATAGTCAAAAAATGAAAAAAGTCCAACGTAGTCATGGAGGAACACGTTTTATTGATTTAAATTGGAATTTATACAAATTTTTGTATTTATAATGAATATTGTTAAATATATTAAGATGCAAACATTTATTATTTATTTATTTATTGTTACTAAGAATTAATTCTAAATAACAATTTACTTTTAAGCCAGAGCGACAGAGGCTTTCAGACAAGATTTACTTGTATCTTTTAGTAATTAATTGAGATTAAATCAATATTTTATTATTACTAATATTATTACTAACATTTAATGGTTAAAATGGTTAAAAATATTTATTTATTAAAATTTAAATTAATTATTAATAATTTGTGTTTCATAAGCATTAGCATAATTATAATTATAGTAGTGACTATTATTCTAAAGACTCCCTAGAACTGTGATCAGTAGGATACCGATCAATATCTTACCACAATAAATATTATTTGAACAAATGTTAAATATAAAATTATAATTAATTAAAATTTTTTTTTATAGTTAGTTATTGACTTACACACAGTAGAGGAATAGTATTACTTCACTACTCTGACTGACCACCAAGAAATGAGGTAGACGACTCAGTTGACTGCTCTATACATAAGTGCAAGAGGTGCATCATCTTCGCTCTTTAGCCTTTACTTGAGCAAGTTAAATGTATGATCATTGAGCAATAAATGAGAGTACCTTTTATTGCTTAAAGAATTCTATTAAGACTAAGACAAAGAGAGTAAGAGAGAGAAAAAGAGAGAGAAAAAGAGAGAGAGCAATAAAGAGAGAGAGAGATAGAGCATACCCGTACATACAACATTTGGTGAATTGCCTTGCATTTTTTCATAATTCAATAATCATTACATGACCTAAAGAGAGAGAGAGATGGAGAGAGAGAGTTGCACATTTTTGCATTTTTTTTTCATTGTTCAGCAGTCACATTTAATCGTGATAAATAGGATTGCTTGTAGTCTCTTATCATAGAGAGGAATAGAGTGGCAGAGATCGAGCTTACCAGAATATAAAACATTTTTGTTTTCTACTTACGCCCACATACTTTTGCAGCTTTCCTTTTTTTTTTATTTATACGAATTTATATTTATCATGGCCTGTGTCAGATTTATGTTTGCCCATGAAGTAACACCAACTGAGCTCTTATTTTTTAGTGGCACGTGTTGCTGCTAACTACGTTTACGAACCCACTTATGTTACTCTTTCTTTCAGTTACCCTCTCGCTGTCGCTTCGAGTTGAGCTGCTGGCTGACCCAAGATAAATGCTCGTAATGACATGCCATTTTCCACTAAATTAACAAAAAAGTTTTCTGATATGCGCATTTGCTGTCAAGTGGCTGGTAAACATTTTTCCTATCATTTTGCGCATTGCTGTCGTGTGCTGTTGTGGCTGTTGCTTGGATGGTGCTCTTTTCTTCCTTTTTTTTTTTTGCTCAAATTATGGAAAATGGCGTAAAAGCTAGCAGCTAACAATCTCGCAGGAGTCACAAAGAGCACTTCGTAAAATGTTCTGTGGCTGCGCAGGAACAGGAAAGTGCAACGTGGCGTATGAGTGACATATAAAACTTTAATGCATACTTTTATGTGCAACATTTTTGTGGGCTTGGTTTGGTTGGTTAGCTCTTCACACACGACGTCAATCTGTGTGAAGTGAAAGGTTGTGGGTGGCATGTCAATAGCTTACTCATAACTTACGCATCCAGCACGCCCTTTCGCTGAGGGAATGCTGTAAACAAAGCCATAAACTGTTATAACCCCATGGCCATGACATTCATTTGCTCATTCGCTTTGTGCATTTTGCGGCAACTTGGCTTCAAGCTTATCGGTTTAAGCCTGCGACAGCTTGGCTAATTATGTTCATTTGCAATGCGACAACGTGACCGGAAATGCGACTTAACTCCACTTGGCACTTCGACTATTTAATTCGCATTTGATGCAATTGCGACATTTCGCAATCGTTTGTGCGTCTTGTGACTTTTGAGTCAAGTTACTTCGAGTGCAATTTTTAAGAAGTATGCGAAAGCCGGAAATCCGTGCGCACTTTCAAGTGCATTTCCGCTGCAACAACTAAGCCAGAATAGCAACAATAAGAGCCGTGTGTGTGTGTGTTCGCTTCCTCGTGCCTGCGGCGCCATTTGGCTGCAAATGTCATAGGAAACACTGCAGGCGCGAAAAATAAAACTGTCATCTTTACTTTGCTGTTCAATGAATTGCCAAAGTGCCTAGGAGTGTGCATGTCGAGAGCTGCTCGAATGTATGCTAAGTATTTGCACATGACATAAGCATTCCTGCTGCAATTAAAGCTCCTCTCAGAGCAGTGCTAGGAAATAGCAGGCATGCCAAACATCTGTCAGACAGAGCTCATTAATTAACTCAACTATTACTCGTGGAATATAAGTTACGGTTATTCATTAAAGCTATTTATTATAATTAGCTTTGTTTAGTTTGTTTGACAGATGAAGTACGAAAATTGAAATTTAAGGCAACGTTAGCAAAATAGTATATTGAAATATTTTACGATATTTAAAGACACAAATCATTGAAAACGTTGTCAGTGTAGGACAGTCTGTTATTTCCGGCTATTGCATCTAGCAGTTGGCGTCCAATCGATTTTTCGGCATTTTCTTCAAACCTTGTTGCATTTCGTACCAATTTCCGTTTGCATGTTACTTTCAATGCTATAAAGCTTAACTCAAACTCAAACACATAAACGAATTCATTTCAATTCGAATTCATATTGACAATAGCTTAAACACGTGTAGAGTATCACACATTTTCACTGAAAGGAGCATCTATTAAAATTACGACAGAAAGATTTTAATTATGTAAAAACATAAACTTAAGCTCTTGGTTACATAAGCTGCTGACCTAGGGGAACTTTGTGTGGTTTGTCCGAGCACATGCTCTTCCCTTGCACAGGGCACACGAGCTGACATCTAACATTTGAGCAGAGTTTGCTGCAGCGGAACTCGGTGTCGCTCATTAATAACAATGAGGCACATTAAATGTGTTGGAAAATATTTGCACAGTTGATGTTACCCATCTCAGTGGAATGAGGTGAGAGTGTGTGTGTGAGAGAGAGAGAGAAAACTCGCTTGCATCGGAGTATGTCGTAATTTCTAAAGTCAAACTAATCAATTTTGCGCATGATTGATGCCCAATTGTGCTGCATTCTTTGTTTGAATCGAGCTGGGGCATTTGTCATTCACATTGAGCTGTTGACTGAGCAGTTGCTGTCGCAACTTTGTGTCAGTTCAGTGCGTGTCCAAAGGCAAAGTTGAAAAGCTGAAAGCTGAAAGCTCTAATCGCATCATTGATGCGGTTTCAGCCCTTTTCCAAGGGATATTTTCAGCTATTGTCGGCTAGACTTGATTGACCTTAATACTGACTGCTGCTGCTATTGGTGCTGTTGATCTGCTTTTTAAATGAAAATTGTTTGATGAATTTCGTTTAGAAAAAAAGAAGAAAAGAATCAATATATCTCTTAGAAAATGCCATCAACCCGCCTTTTGTCAATCGACTTTGAGCAGATGAGGCAATCAAAGACGAATAACCACGCGCAGACACCTGCTGTCAACTTGATATTTAATAAAGCTTCTGTGTTCAGTTCAAATGCCAACAGCAAATCAATCCAATTGACACTTTGCGGTTGCCTAGCCGTTGGCATTTATGACGAAAATACATGAAAATCAACAACGTTTAAATTTAAATATAATTTTCATGTTTTCTTTCAATTTGTGACTGCTTTTGTTTATCATTTGCTTTATCTTCTATTGATGCTGAATAATGCAAAAAATAAAGGCAATCGCCAGAGGCGTTGACAAAACATTTTTTCATTCAAATGCGAGCATTAGAGCATGCCAGAGAGCTCATTTTTTTTGCATGCGTGTGTGTGGGTGTGTGTGTGTGTGTGTGCAACTGTGCGTATATGTAATGTGCATGGTCGCGCGGTTAATCAATCAATTGAGAAAATCCTTTCATGCACAACAATCAAACTTTTCTTGTTCTCTATGTGCATGGGGTGTGTGTTCGTCACGCGATACCCTCTCTATAGATAGAAACGGCGTAGCTTATCGATAAATAAATATAACAGATTTTATTTTTAAACAAATTTATAATATTTACTAAATACATAATTTTTAATTAGAGTTTTAAGGTGACGAAAAAATTATATTCAAATATTTATGAAGTAAAAAAATAAATGTGTGAATACCCTGTAAAATTACATGCATAATTTTGATAGGTATACGCATTGAGAGAATGTTTACAAAATTATTTTGAGACATTATTAAGTTAATTTTTAACAATTTATTGTATATTATTGTTTTTTTCCCAACGTAAATATAAATAAAAATTTATATTAAGTTTTCTTTTGATGTATTATTTTATTTTATTTTTTCTTTTTCTTCCTGTCTTTTTTTCTGGCATATTAATAACAAATAAATTTTTAATATTTAAATAAATATTATTTATTTAAAATGAGCAAGTTTCTGTGATGCAATAAATTGTTTTGTTTTCTTTTTTTGGGAGAAAATGCTATTCCTATTCTACAGGGTATACGTTGAATGGGAGAGCAGCGATTATTGGCTTATCGTGCTCCCATTTGACTGCTATAAAAACCAGAAACAACTTCATATTTTGTGCACGCGTCGTGTGCGCTGCTCTCGAATTTATTTGCACATTTAATTGACGTGTTTTATTTTTAGCAACAAATTAAACAATGCAAATGCCGCTGTAGTAAAACACACAAAAAAGCACCAACATGGAAATGCAACAACAACAATTACAGCACAAAATTTAGGCAATATGCGAACACAAATTTGCTATCCATGAGCATGTTAACATGCTGAGCAAACAGTTGTATAGGCGCCGCCTGTTTTTCTTTTGGCTTTTTATGAATATTTATCGCACAAATTGATTAAATGAATGGCAGCAATATGGCCGCAGCACTCGCAATCACATGTCAGCTTACATAAAACCGGGTCTATATAATTAGTTTGTGCGAAATTCTACGCAAACTTGGACGCGTGGCTCTAAATGGGATTTGAGGCGGGCGGTACCCAAATTGTTGTTGATTGCACCAATAGCCTAATGGCCGATTTCACCTTGATCAATACAGAGGTGCGAAGCTGTGAAACGCGAAGCGCAAAACAGCTTTTGGCAAAACTGTACTAAAACCACTGTGGTTGTAAGATGTTGTTGATCCATTTCTGATGATCTAAGAGAATTTGTGATTTTGAGGGTAACTAAGCCACCTGCAAATTTATTATGTATTTCAAATGACTTAAGACAATAGACAAAAAGTCAAAAAATCTGATACATAATAAATATAAAATTTATTTTAATATTAATAAATTCACAAGGAATCCAAATTTTGGTAAAGATTACATAAAAATTCCTCTTCAGAAAATAATTAAAAATAATTGTCATTGATTAACTAGCTGCTTTAATAACCCCTTGAAATGTTTTGGATGATGAAGACGATCACCGACCTATTAGCTGATATATGCTTTTCTGTGCGATGCCACATCTGTTGTTTTGCCAACTCAACTAGTGGCAACAAATGGCGCCTTGAACTCAGTTTTGACCAGCCATCAGCTTGTCAATGCACTGACAATCGAAGAAAAACATAAACGACGCCTGAGCGCCCTTCAACCCATGTGGAATATCTAAAAGCCAATGCACGGCACGCTAACTGGGGGTCAGATGGGCTGAGGTGGGCTACGATATTTAAAAATGCAATTCTTGGTGCAAACCGAGAACCGCGAGCCGCGAGCCGCGAATGGCAAGCCACAAACCGCAAGAACGAACATCGAAAACGGCTGCAAGTTAAACATACACTTATTTTATCGCATTATTAAGTATTAATTATATTTACATATTATTTATTTACACGAGTTTAATGAACTGCAACAATGCAAACAAATGTATTCCCTTCGCCCTCAACACCTCACACCACCCCCTCCCATACCAGAAGGCAAATAGTCAAAAAGCGTATCGCCTGATTCGCGTCGAGAACTCGAACCTACGGCGGCCCGTGCTGCCGTCTTTCACTCGCTCGCCGTGTACTCGCAAGCAAATATTATAAAACTGGGCACATCGTAAATGCAATTTTCGAGCAAAACCTAATGAAAATGAAATTCAATATTAAATAAGTGAATTTTCATTTTACATAGTTGGCAAATTGCTGGAACGTGTGTTGCGACTGTGCATGGAATATTTTATTGAAAACAAACAGATATATATATATATATATATATATATATATATATATATATATATATATATATATATATATATATATATATATATATATATATATATATATATATATATATATATATATATATATATATATATATATATATAAAATGAAATAGGTAAATAAATAATTATTTAAAACAAATTAATAATAAATATAAAAAAACTTTTGAGCTAATGACATTAAATGGCAAGTTAACATTATATTGAAATAAATACATCTAAATATGCTTTATAAAAATTTAATGGAGGTAATTTTATAATGAATAAAAAAGATGAATTTATAATTTAATAAATCAATTTTAAATAAATATTTAATCAATAAAAATAATAGAATTAAATATGTATAGCCCTAGCCAAAATATACAAATAAAACATTATTATTAACATTTACTTCTCTTACATTGCTGATATCGTATGCATTCGATACGAGCAGCTTAATGAGTTCTTCACTCAAGCGACTATTTGAACATTGTTAATTGAAGGGAAAAGCTTAATTAACTATGTTAATTGTAAGGAAGTGCTTTTATATATATATATATATATATATATATATATATATATATATATATATATATATATATATATATATATATATATATATATATATATATATATATATATATATATATATATATATATATAAAATGAAATAGGTAAATAAATAATTATTTAAAACAAATTAATAATAAATATAAAAAAACTTTTGAGCTAATGACATTAAATGGCAAGTTAACATTATATTGAAATAAATACATCTAAATATGCTTTATAAAAATTTAATGGAGGTAATTTTATAATGAATAAAAAAGATGAATTTATAATTTAATAAATCAATTTTAAATAAATATTTAATCAATAAAAATAATAGAATTAAATATGTATAGCCCTAGCCAAAATATACAAATAAAACATTATTATTAACATTTACTTCTCTTACATTGCTGATATCGTATGCATTCGATACGAGCAGCTTAATGAGTTCTTCACTCAAGCGACTATTTGAACATTGTTAATTGAAGGGAAAAGCTTAATTAACTATGTTAATTGTAAGGAAGTGCTTTTAAGGTCCACTTTGACACTAACTGCAGGTAATAAATCCAATTTGCATGGATAATAATATCTGACCTGTTTTCCTCTGCCAACGTACTCGTGTGTGTGTGTGTGTTGAGTGTGGCATATGATTGATGGCTGCTGTGGACAGCGTGTGCATGAAAAAGTGCATAATTCGATTTGTAATCGATAATGTTGCATGCGCGCCACAAGCTGCCAAACGATTTGCACTAACAACTATACAAATTTTGAACAAGGGGCATGACAACACACTGCATTGGGCTGGCAAGTGGCTAGGTTTGGGTCAAAGGCTCAATGGGTTTTGTGCCACTGACCCAGATAAGCCTGGCTAAAGCTGTGAGTTAGAGGTTAAAGCACGCCAGGACATTAACCTACTTGGCACACACACACACACTTTTTCTCATTATTTGCACATCCACTCAGGCAATGTGGTTGGTTGGTAATTTAATCCTTTCGTTGCACAGCATCTTTGGTAGCTGATCGTTGGGTCGTAAAGATTAATGGCCAAAAAAATAAAGTGTGGGTATTAAATTCGCTTTAGCCACGTGTCAACCGGACAGCATCATAAAACACCAAGCATCCTCATATCACGCATGCACAAAACATTATCATCAGTTCAGCGAATGCTCTTTTTTTTTTTATAATTTTAATAATAATATTTTTTCGTTGATCGAATGCTCTGTTGGCACGTGTACAAAAGTGCTTAGCATATCTATATCTCTTTCGCTCTTTTTTTTATCTAGTACTTCTCTCGCTTGCTCTTGTTCGTTTTCCATACATCATTCAGCACTCTTTCTGTCACGCTTCTTGGCTTATTTGCCCAGTTGATGACGCTTTTGCCGTTGACTTAGCTATTAAGCCCATTAAGCATTAACACCTTCGTTACGCACACACCCGCACATAAAAGAGATTTGAATCTGGCCGATTGCGGTTTTTATTTTATGAATATTTTGCATTTTTCACACATATTTTTTTTCTTAATATATGACACACAAATATTGTTGACTTGTAAAAAAGTTTGTTTATTTTCTGAAGATTTCTTCTATAAATAAACAGAGAAAGCTTGGCAGGACTTGATATACTTTTGAGTAATATCTCAATAAATTGCCTTTTCGTGCATCACACATATTATTCTTTAATTCGCTATACTTCTGAGAATATTCTTATTGAATATCTCAATGTTAATTTTTATTATAATTGTTTTCAGCTTCAAGTAACCGAATGATAATATTCACTGAAAGACAATTCAATAATATTTTATTATTGTAATTTAAGTAATAATAAATATGTATATTTATTTATTTTTTTAAATATATTTAAATTAAAAAATAAAACATTTTTTTCTTAAATTTAATATATTTAATTTAATATATAAACTAACTGACTAATTATTATTAACTATTATTAACTATTATTAGGATATTTTCTTATCCTTAGTAAAACTACTTTTTTTTTAACTTTACTGATCACTTAATAGGGTATGCATACAATCTTATATATCGTACTTCTATAGGTAAAGCTATAAATTAAATAGCTACCAATTAGAGCAGAAGATGCTATTAACTAATTTGAATAATCATATACTTTTACCCAACATATGTCTGTACTATGCTGCGTATGATATGTTGTAGCTCGTAAAGATTTCACCTTGGTAAGGCACTATTATATCCAATTCACAGATCGATTTGCACATCGTAAACCATATCATATTTAAGATGCGTGATTTGGGTGGGGTTTTTGTGTGCTCTTCTCAGAGTTATCACGCTATAGTCAGGTGTGCATAAAATAAACAAAACAGGGTAATATACTGACACACATATATTAGTAAATGATATTTATATTATATAGTAAACACGTCTAGCTGGTGCTTCAATAAATCTGCAGTTATTATTCATTTGCTGCACCACAAATATTTTCAATGCTATATGAGTTCCTTAGCCAAACAAAGCCTGTAAAATTCCAAATTGATTTGTTGCTAATTTACGATCTTGACAACGAAACGATTGAACACTTTTGCGGCATCGCGTTGTGTATATCAATGCAATGCGGACCTTAACTGCTGTCAATTAGAAATTATGCCACGCCATTCAATTTATAAAGTGGGCAGGGCACAACGGAGTCAAAACTTTTCCTCAAAAGAAATCAACTTAATTGCCCAGACGGCAGATTTTTAATTGCTTTTCAATGTCGCTGACGAAGAGCAGACATATTTTTTATTCATACCCTGTTTGCATATTTATCGCGGTAAATTGGTATAGAAGCATAGAGAATCAAACTTAACTGAATATTAATATATTCAAGATGTATTTAAGACTATTTTCTGTTATCAGAAAAAATGGGAAACGTTTTATATATTAAATCATTCTGAAAAATAAAAAAATTGTCTACTGGCATAAAATATATCAAAACATATAGAAAGCTTAATTCTGTCAAAGTCTATAAATATCGATTTGACATCATGTTTATAAATGCTAAAATGCCAATTCAGTTCTATAGGGTATATCAAACACTCTAATTTATTTCTTTTAATTAATTTATTTTTTCTTTCTTATGTTGTATAAAATGTTGAGCTTAAAGTTCAACTTAATGGAGGGTGAAAAAGTTCATTTAATTTGCTAATTGTTGCACTTGATGCAAAATTTGCGTGTTGCCACTTGAGGCACTTGAAGGAGTGGCCTGCTCTTGAGTTCCATGGGGAAATTAGTCAACAAAGGCCGCGGTTAGATGTAAGCAAAAATACATTAAGCTGTCAATCTTCATTTCAAACTCAAAACACACAGAGAAACCGACAAGTGTCGAGCACCGAAAATATTTTGGCAAATGCTTCACAGCATTGGATCGAAGACGCGTCCTCTGGGAGTGGCATGGGCAGGGAAGGACAGATGCCACCAGAACGTTGAGTGGCACTTTTGAACTTTGACTGTCGCTGACGTCGCTTGGCTTCAATTGATTTCTGTTGATGCAGACCGACAGCCGAACAGACAGTCAGTCAAACAGTCAGCAAGTCTTTCACACAGTGCCCGCACTTGGCTGTCAAGAAAAGGGCAAGTGAAATATCGCTAATGTTCGACTTAACGTGTATTCAGAACGCTCTCTTCTTTGTTAGCTTTACACTGTGGTACTTCGCACTTATTCGTATCGCCTGTAATGTATTAATGTTTAATTTTATGACAAGAGCTGAGCACATTACAATCGAAACTAATGGAAAGCAAGAATTGTGCATCAGCCTGAAATAGAATTCGATTTAATACGACCTTGGTCTGTGGCACTGGTGCATTAAACCCCTTAATCCTACGCACAGGGTAGCTTTAATTCACATTTGCATTAGCATTCGTTTGATATGGTAATGCGCAGAAATAATAAAAAACATATATATTATGAGCTGTGAACATTTTCTTATTATTTATTTATTTGTATTTCATATTTTACAGCACGCAACTTTTTTTTATACAATGGTAAAAAGGATATGAATGGAATTAGGGATATTTGCATATTTGAAGCGAATTCGCATTGTTGGGAATCAGTTAAATAAATTCTGAAAAATAGTTTCATATATCTTTTCCCATGTTGATTACCATATATATTGAGGGTAATATAATACAATAAAAATTAAAACGATATATTCAATTATTTAAATTAAATTGCATTTTGAGTTTTTAATTATGATCTCTTTAAGGCAAATATTGACGGGATTAGGTATAAGCAAATACTTTTATAAGTGTCTGCAGTTGATGTCTTAAGCAGCATTTAGTGCTTAGACCCTTTTCAAGAGTCTGAGTGTGAACCCTTTTCTGCTGCAAACGAAACTGATAGATATTGATTTATATTGACACTATTGTTGTTTGGGCATACTATCTTATGAGAAGCAACAGACAATAGGTTAGATGAAACCGTCCAAACCGTTTGGAGGTCGGGATTCTGAAGTGCGTGCGTTTGGCTTTGGCAGTGCCTCAGCCTAATGCACTGAGTTAAATGATGACCCACTTGACTACAAAACCACACCAGTTTTTGTTATTTATGAGCTTTGTCAGAAACAAGTGGCATGACTTAGGCGGCCTAGCAAAAATAAATATTTGCCATTCTATTGACTGCGCTATATAAAAAACTCTATTGTCCACGACTGCCAGTGGCATTTTATTTTATATTTATTTGAAGCTGGGAGACAATTTCAAGCATGACACAAATTGCTTATAAGCTGGCAAAAACTATCAGAAGCAAAAGTAAAAGCAGAAAAATAGCATCACAAGCCGCTGGCCATTTCTTATGCTGAATCTTTTCTACGTTCTTACCTTTGATATTGAAATGTTGTTTTCCTGTTTTCCTTATACTTGCAGTTTTCCGCTCGCATTGTTGTTTCCATCTGCTAACTGGCAGCTAATTTGGTGTCCAGGCTAGAGACTGTGAGCCGGCAGGGAGAACGAGTAGTTCAAGGTTTGTAATCAATTCGCAATTTCAGTTAGCTATGACCACATCATAATACTCTTATGTGAAAATAATACTTAATACACAGAGACTTGGAATCGAGAGAGACATAAAAGACTTGTAAACCAATGAGGTGCAATAGAATGTGCCATAAACATCTAAATTCATTGACTTTTTTAAATATTCACTAATTCATGGAAACTTTTTATTGAAATGAGGGCAGTGCCAGAGGGTTCTATAAATAACTTTGCTTGAATTTGGGTACATAACTATTATTACGGGCTTTAAATAGCTTTCCGCGTTTATTTTCCACAATAGTTATTTACAAGCGAAAATTCCCCGCTTTTATTTTCGATCGCTTTGCAAAGGTCTAGCTATGGGTATTTTTTTTTTATACATTTTGTGTATCTTTAACAAATACTTGAATGAAAATTTCCACATAATAAACAAATAGTTAAAATGTTTCTTAAGTGCATCAGAGCGCGGTATTTGGTTTGGAAAAGTTTTCTTTTGTTTTCATATCATTGCGAAAATTTCAATCAGATTTTTGTTTCAGCCTATTTGTATAAATACATGTGTGCGTGTATGTCTACCATCAATTGTAGTTATTCTATTGGCACATGCAGGCACACACAAACACATACACAGTCAGACTGGCAGGCACGTGGGGCTTTGGCAAGAAAAAAATTCATGAAATTCCCTTGTCAGTTATTCAAGAGTTGTATATTGAAAATATATTAGTTCGTTGTTTTGCTATTGTGTGTAGGCTTTGTAGCTGGAGCTGCTTGGCATTACCAATGAAATGAGTTTTGGCAATCGAAATGCAACTTTTGATTATCACATTTATGTAACAATCAAGTTGTGCTCAGCCTTGAGCCAGGCACTCGTAAATATTTGGCTGATTGATGGACATGGCCGAGCTTACGCTCCGCATATCATGCGAACACATATTTTTCTATTATTATGTAGTATATATATTTATATTTATTCTTGTTGGCCTCTCCAAATGGTACTTCAGCTTATTTATTGTCCTCATTCTTTTGCTGTTGCTGGGGGGTAGACAATTCCCTCGTATTTGCTAAGTGGCCGAGTGTATGTGTTTAGCTTTGACTTCTAAGTGCTCTCCACGCTGAAATAGCTAAACAGTCTGCCTATTCTTGTAGTTAGTCTAGTTTGTTCATATGTCTGTCCATCTGTTTTTGCAAGTCTCAAGTTTTCCGGCTGGCGAGAGAGATTTTTGCCGGACAGCCGTATGTAAGAGTTTAAGGAACTACGTATTAAGGCAAAGTTAAACTTAAGTTTAGTGCACTTGGCTTGAAGTGTTAGGGAAGTATTCACCGAATATATACTGACTGTAACGATTGAATAGCTTTCATAAGTGCTCATGGAATTGTGCTTATATGATCAATATCTACAGTTGAGATGTCGGCTCTCGTCGCATCAAGTAGCTTTAGAAGGCAATTATCTAAGTACGTATCGTCTCCTCGATAACTGAGAGCGTTATAAGAACTCTTCAAGCTCTCACTTTCACCAAGCAGCAGAATTAATTAGCGAACGGCCGGCTGTTTTAATACCAACAGTTAACAACTGATAAGTGTAACCTATATTTCATTTTTATAACTACCTCAACTTCCTGTCGCAGCTATTTCATGAGGTCATCGCATAATGTTTATCAGCGGATTTAAGTCTACGATACGTTTCACTATTTATTGCATTGGCGTCATAGTTTATTTCAAAATTGTGCACTTAATGTTTTATTTAATTTTATTACTTTATAAACATTAAATGTCAAATGAGATCTATATGATTTTGCGCTCGACTTGCACATTTTATGGAGTGCAACTCACTCGACAACAAGAACAAATTCCCCTCAGCTGTTGCTGCATTTTTGCGTTTATATCTCATATTTCTAGTGGCATTTCACATACCATGTAAAAGCATAAACTCTAGAGTTTAACACAAATGGTGTACGAAACAGAAACAGTTTAACAGTTTTTAAAATTTTATATATATTTGTAAAACAAATACATGAATTTTGATAAATGTATGCTTCTTAAATTTTTATTCGAGCCAACTCTTAAGCTGATTAAACACGCTAAGATGCCTGCAGTCAAGCTGCTTACAGAGTATGTGCAAGTCAAGTGAACTTGATTGGATCACTCTCACTTTGTTTGTCGGTTTATGATGATATATTAATGCAGCAGCCATGCAGTGAAGCCACTTGAAAAACCAACGCGAGCTGAACACTGCAACAGCAACAACAGCATCCATATCCGCTTGACTGCTTGGGCCTGACTAGCTACGAATGTGATTTACACTCAAGCACTTAAGCACCCACACAGACACCCATAAGTTATATGCAGTATATGAAATTTAGCACTTCTTGTTATATTTGCTTTTGTTCTGCTTAAGCATTAAATTGTTTATTTTCATATCAATATACATATATATAAACATTTTGATGGCCAGCTATGCACATAAATCTTGCCCACTTAACTGAACAACAAAATTGGCAAAAAATTATAACGCCAACTGCGCCAAATTATCATATTGAAAATTGTTGCATCTTAATTGCATTTTAATCAAAGGCAAACACAATATATATACATTCATGTATGAGACTCGTCACACAGCTGTGCAAACACTTTGTTCATTCTGAATAGGGAGAAAACAGTGAATAGGGTCGATCTGCTAAAAGACTTGTCTAATGTCCAACATTAAAATTCATGCGTCAGCTAAGTGTCAGCTCGTTCGAAATTGCTAATCATGCGGGCCAGTTATGGGTTTCTTGGATAAACAAACATTAACAAAGTGTGCGCAGAGCGAAAAAAATGAGGAGCAAAATATGAGCAATAAATGTTGTGTGTATTTAGGTTTGGACTGACTCAACCCAACTATTCCAACAAAAAAAAAAATATATATATACCTATACTATGGAAACTTTGAACTGGGTCATCAATTAGTGGCTGGGCTTGTTGCCGATCATAAAATATGTATGAATAGAAATATTTAATTTAATTATAAATTGTGTTAGAATTAAGGAAAATATTTCAAAAAATAACAAAAATACATGTATAAAAGATTTAAAAGATTGTGGAAAATTTAGTTGCTTACTAGATAATATTTTTGCTGTAAATTGTTCTCAGCCGCTAAAGCAGATGCGTAACATGTAAAAATAAATATCAGTCCCAGGCCATTACTTTGTAGCATTAGGCTCATTCAATACTTTATGAGATAGACGTCACGTTTGTTATTGCCATGTTTAAAGTTAGAACCATTCCATTACAATTGGAATCTATAAAAATAAACATGTAGTGTTTACAAAATGATTCGCGTTACGCATACGCCGCATGTGCAACTGTTTCTTCCAGCCACGCTGTGCGACAGCAATATATATTTGCCAGCACACAGTATTCATTCACAGACAGGTGAGCACACACACACTTGTACACGTTCATTCATTAGAAAAGTAAATTTCATGCTAGAGCAAAATAAAAAGAAAAAGAACAGGCATATGGAAATAGAAAGAAAAACGTTCTCCGCAAATTTATTATTATTCTTCTTTTTTTTTTTCTTGCTTGGCCGCAAGCCAACTGAAAATTAAGGCAAGACCAAAAAAAAAAAAAAAATGATAGAAAAAATATATAAAAAAGTTGCTCACGTTTTTTGCCGCTTGCGGTTTTCTTTATTTTGTTTCTGTATTCGTGGTGCTATCAAGTTTTGCCGCAAATACAACGGCTCTTCAGGCCGTTATCAGACAGCTAGTCGGCCTGGTCGTGAGAGAGTCGGCCGGGTGGCCTATAACCCTTGACGCCTGTCTTGACTGCTGGTTGTTTGTCAAAGGTTCGGCAATTACTTACATTTCTGTGTCATTATTGTTGATGTTGTCGCCCAACGTGCTCGCCAAAAAGTCAAAGTTAGCCTAGCCTCGTACATCACAGTTTGACACGGCTGCGGTTCTGCCCCCTTGCGGTTGTTGGCCGTTAATGCTCGACGCTCGACATTCGATGTCGGCGTTGACGTTGACGCTTGCCGGCCGGATTGCCCTTGTTTTCCTTCATGTCATATCGATTTTCAAATTTGCGCCCAGCTCCAATTGGACCTCGTGTCCAAGTGTCATTTGACTGACGGAACTCGTGTTTGCGAAATTGTCGCTTGTCGTTGTACTGTATTTTTTTTTCATTTCTTCATTTCTTTTATGCTGATTCCCTTGTTGGCTTAAAGGTGTTAACTTTATCGCACAGCCCAAGCCAAAATCATTTATTTATTTTTTTTATACATTTTTTTTGCATATTTCAATTGTATTTCGTGTACACACAATGTAAACACTTGTATTCACGTTTTTATCTTATTATTCCTTTTTTCCATTTCACAGAAATGAAAAGCAATTTGATATGCCTAAAAAAATGCGATTATTCATATAAAATCGTTGGCGCGGCATTGCACAATTTATATAATTTGTGTTAAATGAATTTTTTTTTGTGAAAATATTATTAAATGAAGCCGAATAGCTTATGCTTTTTAAATCTTTTTTATGAGTATTTGGTATATTTAATATGATATTTATTTATTTATTTGGCATATTTATTTATTTATTTTTTTTTAATAATAAATAATTTGCTATTCAAAATTAATAAAAGAAAACAAATGTATAATACTTCAAATACTTTTCTTTATTTTACTCAATTATTTTCTAAGCACTTGATGCAGTCTACACCCTGATAGAAGTCGTTACTTTTTAAGCACTTCAATATTGTTAACACAGCATTACATATTTGATGTCAAAAGTCTTAGGCCAAGCCAGTGCTTAATATGTAAATTCCCTTGTCTTTTGGTTTGACACGCACCATTGAAAGTGAATGTCGCAGTTAGAAATAATTTTGAGAATTGCCTTTGTGTGCTCTTATTAAAAAGTAACATGGACATGAAAATGATAAGTATTTTCATAATATTAACTTTTTGATTAGGAATTTAATAAGCACGGAATGGCGCTGTAATGGAATCTTACTTCAGAAAAGCCACTGAACTATTCAAGGCTCGTTAGAGATAAGTTATGGATATACTATGTTATCTGTAACTGGATTATATTTACAGAAGGTTCTTTTTTTTTTTTTTTTTGCTTTTGTAATTC
>JAWNOS010000236.1:0-158294 GCA_035045845.1 Drosophila buzzatii
GTCTGATTGGCGACGCGGCCAAGAATCAGGTGGCGATGAACCCAAAGAACACAGTATTCGATGCGAAGCGTCTGATTGGTCGCAAGTACGATGATCCAAAAATAGCGGAGGACATCAAGCACTGGCCCTTTAAGGTGGTTAGCGATGGAGGCAAGCCCAAGATTGGCGTCGAGTTTAAGGGAGAGCAAAAGCGCTTTGCGCCCGAGGAGATCAGCTCAATGGTGCTGTCAAAGATGAAGGAGACAGCCGAGGCGTACCTGGGCCAGCCCGTCACAGATGCGGTCATTACAGTGCCCGCCTACTTCAACGACTCGCAGCGCCAAGCCACCAAAGACGCCGGCCACATAGCCGGCCTCAACGTGCTGAGAATAATCAACGAGCCGACGGCGGCGGCACTGGCATATGGACTCGACAAGAATCTGAAGGGAGAGCGCAATGTGCTCATCTTCGATCTGGGTGGCGGCACCTTTGATGTATCCATTTTAACAATCGACGAAGGCTCCCTGTTCGAGGTGCGAGCTACAGCCGGTGACACACATTTGGGCGGCGAGGACTTTGACAACCGACTGGTCACCCATCTGGCGGAGGAGTTCAAGCGAAAGTACAAGAAGGATTTGCGTTCTAATCCTCGCGCTCTTCGTCGCCTGCGTACTGCGGCAGAGCGAGCCAAGCGCACACTCTCGTCTAGCACAGAGGCGACAATTGAGGTGGACGCACTATTTGAGGGCCACGACTTCTACACTAAGGTGAGCAGAGCGAGGTTCGAGGAGCTGTGCGCCGATCTGTTCCGCAACACACTGGCGCCAGTGGAGAAGGCCCTGAACGATGCTAAAATGGACAAACAGCAGATCCACGATATTGTGCTCGTCGGCGGCTCGACGCGCATTCCAAAGGTGCAGAACTTGTTGCAACAGTTCTTCTGCGGTAAGAGCCTTAACCTTTCCATCAACCCCGACGAGGCGGTGGCCTACGGTGCAGCCGTCCAAGCAGCCATACTCAGCGGCGACCAGAGCGGCAAGATCCAGGACGTGCTTCTAGTGGACGTGGCTCCCCTTTCGCTGGGCATAGAGACCGCAGGCGGCGTCATGACTAAACTAATTGAGCGCAACTGCCGCATCCCGTGCAAGCAGACGAAGACCTTCTCCACGTACTCGGACAACCAGCCAGGCGTCTCTATTCAAGTATTCGAGGGAGAGCGCGCCCTTACGCGGGACAACAATGCGCTGGGCACCTTCGATTTGTCTGGCATTCCGCCAGCACCGCGCGGCGTGCCACAGATCGAGGTCACCTTCGACATGGATGCCAATGGTATCCTGAACGTGTCTGCCAAAGAGATGAGCACCGGCAAAGCCAAGAACATTACCATCAAGAACGACAAGGGCCGCCTCTCGCAGGCAGAGATCGATCGCATGGTGAACGAGGCCGAGCGTTACGCCGACGAGGATGAGAAGCAACGCCAACGCATCTCGGCTCGCAACAGCCTCGAGGGCTACGTCTTTGGCGTCAAGCAGGCCGTCGAGCAGGCCACTTCTGACAAGCTCAGCGAGAGCGAGAAATCCTCTGTACTCGAGAAGTGCGACGAGACAGTCAAGTGGCTGGATGCCAACACTACAGCCGACAAGGAGGAGTACGAGTACAAGCTGAAGGAACTCACCCAGCACTGTTCACCCATCATGACCAAGATGCACCAGCAAGGTCAGCCGCAGAGCAACGCCAACTGTGGCCAACAGGCGGGCGGCTTTGGTGGTGCGGGCTACAAAGGACCCACAGTGGAGGAGGTCGACTAAAGTCATTCCCAGCCATAGATCCTATACTCGATATTAATTTTAAGTTGTACAGACTGATTAAGATCTTGGTTTAGTCCCATCGTTAAGTTAAGCTAATTGTTAAACTCTTTCTAAGTTAGCAACAAATTTTAGAATAAACCAATTATTTATTATTTTGAAACCAAAATCAAATTGTCTTTGAATTGCCTAGAATTGGGTGTGGTGGGGTAAACATTTATATACAATTATATCATAACTTATTGAAAGTGGGAAATCGGGATAAATATTGGTTTTGTTGAATGGTATGTTGCACAAAGAGGCAGAGTGAGGCGTGGTGGACCGTTTATACTGGAGACTTCGAGTCTATTTTGGCAAGTAGATACATTAGACACTTCTCAAAAAATATGGTCCAAACTGCACCAAGCAGTTAGAATAGATGAAGAAGAATACGAGTTCTTTGGGTTTAGGGGATGTAATAGTCGAGCAGTCTCTCTAGGATATTCTTCTTATTATGTGAAATAGTTTGTAATATGAGAATATTATTAAGATTTTTTCAATAATGTTGAGATTTTCACATAGTGTGTTGTTACCGCTAAATAAAACAATTTCATACATTTTCAGCTATTTTAAATTTTTCCACACATTCTGTATTTATGAAAAGCCATAACTGACGGGAAAATATATTGTACATGTAAATATGCCTCAGCCTCAGACTCAACTTCAACCTCAGTCAATTCAAAGAACAGATTCAGAACCAGAAACAGAGTTTATCACTGTTGCGGATCCGAGATTGAGCATAAATTAGAGGCAGACGCAGACTCAGAATCAGGAGCAGACATGGAGGCAAACGCAGAATCTGAGGAAAAGCCAGATCGTTGGTCATGAGCAGAGACATATGGAGAGGCAAAAGTTTGAGCACAAGCTAGAGGTAGATACAGAGTCGGCGCGAAGGCCAAAGTCAGAAGCAGAAGAAGCAAAGAAGCCTGAAACTAAGCTCAAGCCAGACTAAGGCTGAGGCTGATTCTGATGCTGATGCTGACATTAATTGAGACTGGGCCAGAGGTGTCAGCGTATGTTTGTGAAGCCGAGCCCCTGTATAAGAATGAGAGGAGCAACGTATTTCTGCATTACTCTTTATTATTATTATTAAAACTGAGTATATTAAATGTATGTATGCATATGGTCTATAAGAATATTTAAATTGCAACTGCAACTGCACCTCTAGCTGCTCTTTTCGACATCGATAGTATTATAATAGCCAATATCATATCAATCTTATTGCAAATACAATAAATAATTAAATATAAATAAAGCTTGTTTTAATCAAACACTAATAAAAGCCTCAAATATTTTACAATTTTAATATTTCGTGTATATGTATGTATGCACATGAATACTATGTACATATGTTCGCATATACATATGTATGTACATACATTCATACATACATACATAGATATGCAGTGAACCTCAGATTAGCACTCACGTGTACACGGGTTATTTATGTACATACATATATATGTATGTAGTATGTTCAGACATATAAACGTGATGTCCAAACTAGTCTGTCAAGTCAGCGTTCGCATTTTCATGTATGAGAAATGACTTTTCTAGAAATGAAAATGAGAACCAATTGTTGCGGAAGGTCGAGCTATACACAAATAAACCGTTACGCTCAGTCTCTCCCTTGCCAAATAACAACAACAAAGACCTTCGAGAAAATTCCATCCATTCCAAATGCACATCGACTCACCCTCTCTCACTCATGCTCTCGCTCTCACTCTCGCTCTCGCACTCACACGCAAACCCATCGAGTGGGAATGAAATTCGACTCGTTTCGAGAAGAGAGCGTCGAGAAATTTCGAACAGTGAGTGCCAGAGTATAAATACGACAGAAGTTTGCTCTTCGACTCAATTCAATTCAAGCAAGTGAACTGAAAGCGTCGAAAGACAAAAGCGATAAACAAACAAGCGAATAGCTGAACAAGCTAAAATACAGTAACTGAAGAATTTTTATACAAAGTAAAGTTGAATTAAACTGAAAAGTATAGTTAAAAGTATTGTAAAGTACATCTAATAACGAGAAGAAGAGGAAACCTATTTCTACAATAAGAACAACATCAACAAGAACTAGAAGAGAAGAGAACAGAACAAACAGAATGCCAGCTATTGGAATCGATCTGGGCACCACGTACTCGTGCGTGGGTGTCTATCAGCATGGCAAGGTGGAGATCATTGCTAATGACCAAGGCAACAGAACGACGCCCAGCTATGTGGCTTTCACAGATTCGGAGCGTCTGATTGGCGACGCGGCCAAGAATCAGGTGGCGATGAACCCAAAGAACACAGTATTCGATGCGAAGCGTCTGATTGGTCGCAAGTACGATGATCCAAAAATAGCGGAGGACATCAAGCACTGGCCCTTTAAGGTGGTTAGCGATGGAGGCAAGCCCAAGATTGGCGTCGAGTTTAAGGGAGAGCAAAAGCGCTTTGCGCCCGAGGAGATCAGCTCAATGGTGCTGTCAAAGATGAAGGAGACAGCCGAGGCGTACCTGGGCCAGCCCGTCACAGATGCGGTCATTACAGTGCCCGCCTACTTCAACGACTCGCAGCGCCAAGCCACCAAAGACGCCGGCCACATAGCCGGCCTCAACGTGCTGAGAATAATCAACGAGCCGACAGCGGCGGCACTGGCATATGGACTCGACAAGAATCTGAAGGGAGAGCGCAATGTGCTCATCTTCGATCTGGGTGGCGGCACCTTTGATGTATCCATTTTAACAATCGACGAAGGCTCCCTGTTCGAGGTGCGAGCTACAGCCGGTGACACACATTTGGGCGGCGAGGACTTTGACAACCGACTGGTCACCCATCTGGCGGAGGAGTTCAAGCGAAAGTACAAGAAGGATTTGCGTTCTAATCCTCGCGCTCTTCGTCGCCTGCGTACTGCGGCAGAGCGAGCCAAGCGCACACTCTCGTCTAGCACAGAGGCGACAATTGAGGTGGACGCACTATTTGAGGGCCACGACTTCTACACTAAGGTGAGCAGAGCGAGGTTCGAGGAGCTGTGCGCCGATCTGTTCCGCAACACACTGGCGCCAGTGGAGAAGGCCCTGAACGATGCTAAAATGGACAAACAGCAGATCCACGATATTGTGCTCGTCGGCGGCTCGACGCGCATTCCAAAGGTGCAGAACTTGTTGCAACAGTTCTTCTGCGGTAAGAGCCTTAACCTTTCCATCAACCCCGACGAGGCGGTGGCCTACGGTGCAGCCGTCCAAGCAGCCATACTCAGCGGCGACCAGAGCGGCAAGATCCAGGACGTGCTTCTAGTGGACGTGGCTCCCCTTTCGCTGGGCATAGAGACCGCAGGCGGCGTCATGACTAAACTAATTGAGCGCAACTGCCGCATCCCGTGCAAGCAGACGAAGACCTTCTCCACGTACTCGGACAACCAGCCAGGCGTCTCTATTCAAGTATTCGAGGGAGAGCGCGCCCTTACGCGAGACAACAATGCGCTGGGCACCTTCGATTTGTCTGGCATTCCGCCAGCACCGCGCGGCGTGCCACAGATCGAGGTCACCTTCGACATGGATGCCAATGGTATCCTGAACGTGTCTGCCAAAGAGATGAGCACCGGCAAAGCCAAGAACATTACCATCAAGAACGACAAGGGCCGCCTCTCGCAGGCAGAGATCGATCGCATGGTGAACGAGGCCGAGCGTTACGCCGACGAGGATGAGAAGCAACGCCAACGCATCTCGGCTCGCAACAGCCTCGAGGGCTACGTCTTTGGCGTCAAGCAGGCCGTCGAGCAGGCCACTTCTGACAAGCTCAGCGAGAGCGAGAAATCCTCTGTACTCGAGAAGTGCGACGAGACAGTCAAGTGGCTGGATGCCAACACTACAGCCGACAAGGAGGAGTACGAGTACAAGCTGAAGGAACTCACCCAGCACTGTTCACCCATCATGACCAAGATGCACCAGCAAGGTCAGCCGCAGAGCAACGCCAACTGTGGCCAACAGGCGGGCGGCTTTGGTGGTGCGGGCTACAAAGGACCCACAGTGGAGGAGGTCGACTAAAGTCATTCCCAGCCATAGATCCTATACTCGATATTAATTTTAAGTTGTACAGACTGATTAAGATCTTGGTTTAGTCCCATCGTTAAGTTAAGCTAATTGTTAAACTCTTTCTAAGTTAGCAACAAATTTTAGAATAAACCAATTATTTATTATTTTGAAACCAAAATCAAATTGTCTTTGAATTGCCTAGAATTGGGTGTGGTGGGGTAAACATTTATATACAATTATATCATAACTTATTGAAAGTGGGAAATCGGGATAAATATTGGTTTTGTTGAATGGTATGTTGCACAAAGAGGCAGAGTGAGGCGTGGTGGACCGTTTATACTGGAGACTTCGAGTCTATTTTGGCAAGTAGATACATTAGACATCTCAAAATTGTCCAAATGCACCAAGCAGTTAGAATAGATGAAGAAGAATACGAGTTCTTTGGGTTTAGGGGATATAATAGTCGAGCAGTCTCTCTAGGATATTCTTCTTATTATGTGAAATAGTTTGTAATATGGAAATACAGTCGAGTCTCGATAATTCGTACACCGCTAAAAGGAAACCCTCAATAATTCGTAAGAAACTGCTGGTCCCTTGAAAGAACTTCGTTAATACGTAAAAATCCCATACATTTTGGTCCCCTCGTTAATTCGTAGTTTTTCTGCCTATTGGGCGATGATCTTGCCTCTTATAATTCGTAATTTCGTTTCGAAACCTTTGGGATTGGGATAGAAAGCGAAAAACGGCTAAAAACGGCTAGAAAATAGCCAGATAGGTAGATTGAGCACCAATGGGCAAATGGATGGATAACTAAGGCTGGCCATCGTCCTATGAACAGAATCGAGATTAAGAGATAGAAATATAATTAGAAAGTAGAATTGAAAGGTTAAAAAGAAGGTAGAAAGGTAGCTGGTGAGATAAACCAGAAAAGGAGCGAAAAACGGCTAAAAACGGCTAAAAACGGCTAAAAAATAATCAGAAAGGTAGATTGAGCACTAATGAGCAAATGGATAGATAAATAAGACTGGCCATCGTCCTATGAACAGAATCGTGATTAAGAGATAGAAATATGATTAAAAAGTAGGATAGAAAGGTTAAAAAGAAGGTAGAAAGGTAGCTGGTGAGATAAACCAGAAAAAGAGCGAAAAACGGCTAAAAACGGCTAGAAAATAGCCAGAAAGGTAGATTGAGCACTAATGAGCAAATGGATGGATAACTAAGGCTGGCCATCGTCCTAAGACTGACCATCAACCAACAACCAGAATCGTGATTAAGAGATAGAAATATGATTAGAAAGTAGGATAGAAAGGTTAAAATGAAGGTAGAAAGGTAGCTGGTGAGATAAACCAGAAAAGGAGCGAAAAACGGCTAAAAACGGCTAGAAAATAGCCAGATAGGTAGATTGAGCACCAATGGGCAAATGGATGGATAACTAAGGCTGGCCATCGTCCTATGAACAGAATCGTGATTAAGAGATAGAAATATGATTAGAAAGTAGGATAGAAAGGTTAAAAAGAAGGTAGAAAGGTAGCTGGTGAGATAAACCAGAAAAGAAGCGAAAAACGGCTAAAAACGGCTGAAAACGGCTAAAAACGGCTAAAAAATAATCAGAAAGGTAGATTGAGCACTAATGAGCAAATGGATAGATAAATAAGACTGGCCATCGTCCTATGAACAGAATCGTGATTAAGAGATAGAAATATGATTAGAAAGTAGGATAGAAAGGTTAAAAAGAAGGTAGAAAGGTAGCTGGTGAGATAAACCAGAAAAAGAGCGAAAAACGGCTAAAAACGGCTAGAAAATAGCCAGAAAGGTAGATTGAGCACTAATGGGCAAATGGATGGATAACTAAGGCTGGCCATCGTCCTAAGACTGACCATCAACCAACAACCAGAATCGTGATTAAGAGATAGAAATATGATTAGAAAGTAGGATAGAAAGGTTAAAATGAAGGTAGAAAGGTAGCTGGTGAGATAAACCAGAAAAGGAGCAAAAAACGGCTAGTAAATAGCCAGGAAGGTAGATTGAGCACTAATGGGCAAATGGATGGATAAATAAGACTGGCCATCGTCCTATGAACAGAATCGTGATTAAGAGATAGAAATATGATTAGAAAGTAGGATAGAAAGGTTAAAAAGAAGGTAGCTGGTGAGATAAACCAGAAAAGGAGCGAAAAACGGCTAAAAACGGCTAAAAACGGCTAAAAAGTAATCAGAAAGGTAGATTGAGCACTAATGAGCAAATGGATAGATAAATAAGACTGGCCATCGTCCTATGAACAGAATCGTGATTAAGAGATAGAAATATGATTAGAAAGTAGGATAGAAAGGTTAAAAAGAAGGTAGCTGGTGAGATAAACCAGAAAAAGAGCGAAAAACGGCTAAAAACGGCTAGAAAATAGCCAGAAAGGTAGATTGAGCACTAATGGGAAATGGATGGATAATAAGGCTGGCCATCGTCCTAAGACTGACCATCAACCAACAACCAGAATCGTGATTAAGAGATAGAAATATGATTAGAAAGTAGGATAGAAAGGTTAAAAAGAAGGTAGGGTGAGATAAACCAGAAAAGGAGCGAAAAACGGCAAAAACGGCAGAAAAAGCAGATAGTAGAGAGACAATGGCAAATGGATGGATAATAAGGTGGCCATCGTCCTATGAACAGAATGAGATTAAGAGATAGAAATTGATTAGAAAGTAGGATTGAAAGGTTAAAAGAAGGTAGAAAGGTAGCTGGTGAGATAAACCAGAAAAGGAGCGATAAACGGCTAAAAACGGCTAGAAAAAGCCAGATAGGTAGAGAGACTAATGGGAAATGGATGGATATAAGGCTGGCCATCGTCCTAAGACTGACCATCAACCAACAACCAGAATCGTGATTAAGAGATAGAAATTGATTAGAAAGTAGGATAGAAAGGTTAAAATGAAGGTAGAAAGGTAGCTGGTGAGATAAACCAGAAAAGGAGCGAAAAACGGCTAAAAACGGTAGAAAATAGCCAGATAGGTAGATTGAGCACCAATGGGCAAATGGATGGATAATAAGGTGGATGTCTATGAACAGAATCGAGATTAAGAGATAGAAATATGATTAGAAAGTAGGATTGAAAGGTTAAAAAGAAGGTAGAAAGGTAGCTGGTGAGATAAACCAGAAAAAGAGCGAAAAATGAGAGGAACAACGTATTTCTTCATTACTCTTTATTATTAAAACTGAGCTTAGAAGTCGACTCACATTATTTAGATACATATGTATATGTATGTATGCATATGGTCTATAAGAATATTTAAATTAAATTTGAAACTGCACCTCTAGCTGCTGTTTTCGACATCGATAGTATTATAATAGCCAATATCATATCAATCTTATTGCAAATACAATAAATAATTAAATATAAATAAAGCTTGTTTTAATCAAACACTAATAAAAGCGTAAAATATTTTACAATTTTAATATTTCGAGTATATGTATGTATGTATGCACATGAATACTATGTACATATGTTCGCATATACATATTTATGTACATACATTCATACATACATATGTAGATTGGCAGTGAACCTCAGATTAGCACTCACGTGTACACGGGTTATTTATGTACATACATATATATGTATGTAGTATGTTCAGACATATAAACGTGATGTCCAAACTAGTCTGTCAAGTCAGCGTTCGCATTTTCATGTATGAGAAATGACTTTTCTAGAAATGAAAATGAGAACCAATTGTTGCGGTAGGTCGAGCTATACACAAATAAACCGTTACGCTCAGTCTCTCCCCTGCCAAATAACAACAACAAAGACCTTCGAGAAAATTCCATCCATTCCAAATGCACAGCGACTCACCCTCTCTCACTCATGCTCTCGCTCTCGCTCTCGCACTCACACGCAAACCTATCGAGTGGGAATGAAATTCGACTCGTTTCGAGAAGAGAGCGTCGAGAAATTTCGAACAGTGAGTGCCAGAGTATAAATACGACAGAAGTTTGCTCTTCGACTCAATTCAATTCAAGCAAGTGAACTGAAAGCGTCGAAAGACAAAAGCGATAAACAAACAAGCGAATAGCTGAACAAGCTAAAATACAGTAACTGAAGAATTTTTATACAAAGTAAAGTTGAATTAAACTGAAAAGTATAGTTAAAAGTAAAGTAAAAGTATTGTAAAGTACATCTAATAACGAGAAGAAGAGGAAACCTATTTCTACAATAAGAACAACATCAACAAGAACTAGAAGAGAAGAGAACAGAACAAACAGAATGCCAGCTATTGGAATCGATCTGGGCACTACGTACTCGTGCGTGGGTGTCTATCAGCATGGCAAGGTGGAGATCATTGCTAATGACCAAGGCAACAGAACGACGCCCAGCTATGTGGCTTTCACAGATTCGGAGCGTCTGATTGGCGACGCGGCCAAGAATCAGGTGGCGATGAACCCAAAGAACACAGTATTCGATGCGAAGCGTCTGATTGGTCGCAAGTACGATGATCCAAAAATAGCGGAGGACATCAAGCACTGGCCCTTTAAGGTGGTTAGCGATGGAGGCAAGCCCAAGATTGGCGTCGAGTTTAAGGGAGAGCAAAAGCGCTTTGCGCCCGAGGAGATCAGCTCAATGGTGCTGTCAAAGATGAAGGAGACAGCCGAGGCGTACCTGGGCCAGCCCGTCACAGATGCGGTCATTACAGTGCCCGCCTACTTCAACGACTCGCAGCGCCAAGCCACCAAAGACGCCGGCCACATAGCCGGCCTCAACGTGCTGAGAATAATCAACGAGCCGACGGCGGCGGCACTGGCATATGGACTCGACAAGAATCTGAAGGGAGAGCGCAATGTGCTCATCTTCGATCTGGGTGGCGGCACCTTTGATGTATCCATTTTAACAATCGACGAAGGCTCCCTGTTCGAGGTGCGAGCTACAGCCGGTGACACACATTTGGGCGGCGAGGACTTTGACAACCGACTGGTCACCCATCTGGCGGAGGAGTTCAAGCGAAAGTACAAGAAGGATTTGCGTTCTAATCCTCGTGCTCTTCGTCGCCTGCGTACTGCGGCAGAGCGAGCCAAGCGCACACTCTCGTCTAGCACAGAGGCGACAATTGAGGTGGACGCACTATTTGAGGGCCACGACTTCTACACTAAGGTGAGCAGAGCGAGGTTCGAGGAGCTGTGCGCCGATCTGTTCCGCAACACACTGGCGCCAGTGGAGAAGGCCCTGAACGATGCTAAAATGGACAAACAGCAGATCCACGATATTGTGCTCGTCGGCGGCTCGACGCGCATTCCAAAGGTGCAGAACTTGTTGCAACAGTTCTTCTGCGGTAAGAGCCTTAACCTTTCCATCAACCCCGACGAGGCGGTGGCCTACGGTGCAGCCGTCCAAGCAGCCATACTCAGCGGCGACCAGAGCGGCAAGATCCAGGACGTGCTTCTAGTGGACGTGGCTCCCCTTTCGCTGGGCATAGAGACCGCAGGCGGCGTCATGACTAAACTAATTGAGCGCAACTGCCGCATCCCGTGCAAGCAGACGAAGACCTTCTCCACGTACTCGGACAACCAGCCAGGCGTCTCTATTCAAGTATTCGAGGGAGAGCGCGCCCTTACGCGGGACAACAATGCGCTGGGCACCTTCGATTTGTCTGGCATTCCGCCAGCACCGCGCGGCGTGCCACAGATCGAGGTCACCTTCGACATGGATGCCAATGGTATCCTGAACGTGTCTGCCAAAGAGATGAGCACCGGCAAAGCCAAGAACATTACCATCAAGAACGACAAGGGCCGCCTCTCGCAGGCAGAGATCGATCGCATGGTGAACGAGGCCGAGCGTTACGCCGACGAGGATGAGAAGCAACGCCAACGCATCTCGGCTCGCAACAGCCTCGAGGGCTACGTCTTTGGCGTCAAGCAGGCCGTCGAGCAGGCCACTTCTGACAAGCTCAGCGAGAGCGAGAAATCCTCTGTACTCGAGAAGTGCGACGAGACAGTCAAGTGGCTGGATGCCAACACTACAGCCGACAAGGAGGAGTACGAGTACAAGCTGAAGGAACTCACCCAGCACTGTTCACCCATCATGACCAAGATGCACCAGCAAGGTCAGCCGCAGAGCAACGCCAACTGTGGCCAACAGGCGGGCGGCTTTGGTGGTGCGGGCTACAAAGGACCCACAGTGGAGGAGGTCGACTAAAGTCATTCCCAGCCATAGATCCTATACTCGATATTAATTTTAAGTTGTACAGACTGATTAAGATCTTGGTTTAGTCCCATCGTTAAGTTAAGCTAATTGTTAAACTCTTTCTAAGTTAGCAACAAATTTTAGAATAAACCAATTATTTATTATTTTGAAACCAAAATCAAATTGTCTTTGAATTGCCTAGAATTGGGTGTGGTGGGGTAAACATTTATATACAATTATATCATAACTTATTGAAAGTGGGAAATCGGGATAAATATTGGTTTTGTTGAATGGTATGTTGCACAAAGAGGCAGAGTGAGGCGTGGTGGACCGTTTATCCTGGAGACTTCGAGTCTATTTTGGCAAGTAGATACACCAAGCAGTTAGAATAGATGAAGAAGAATACGAGTTCTTTGGGTTTAGGGGATATAAAAGTCGAGCAGTCTCTCTAGGATATTCTTCTTATTATGTGAAATAGTTTGTAATATGGAAATACAGTCGAGTCTCGATAATTCGTACACCGCTAAAAGGAAACCCTCAATAATTCGTAAGAAACTGCTGGTCCCTTGAAAGAACTTCGTTAATTCGTAAAAATCCCATACATTTTGGTCCCCTCGTTAATTCGTAGTTTTTCTGCCTATTGGGCGATGATCTTGCCTCTTATAATTCGTAATTTCGTTTCGAAACCTTTGGGATTGGGATAGAAAGCGAAAAACGGCTAAAAACGGCTAGAAAATAGCCAGATAGGTAGATTGAGCACCAATGGGCAAATGGATGGATAACTAAGGCTGGCCATCGTCCTATGAACAGAATCGTGATTAAGAGATAGAAATATGATTAGAAAGTAGGATAGAAAGGTTAAAAAGAAGGTAGAAAGGTAGCTGGTGAGATAAACCAGAAAAAGAGCGAAAAACGGCTAAAAACGGCTAGAAAATAGCCAGAAAGGTAGATTGAGCACTAATGGGCAAATGGATGGATAACTAAGGCTGGCCATCGTCCTATGAACAGAATCGAGATTAAGAGATAGAAATATGATTAGAAAGTAGGATTGAAAGGTTAAAAAGAAGGTAGAAAGGTAGCTGGTGAGATAAACCAGAAAAGGAGCGAAAAACGGCTAAAAACGGCTTAAAAGTAGTCAGAGAGGTAGATTGAGCACTAATGAGCAAATGGATAGATAAATAAGACTGGCCATCGTCCTATGAACAGAATCGTGATTAAGAGATAGAAATATGATTAGAAAGTAGGATATAAAGGTTAAAAAGAAGGTAGAAAGGTAGCTGGTGAGATAAACCAGAAAAAGAGCGAAAAATGAGAGGAACAACGTATTTCTTCATTACTCTTTATTATTAAAACTGAGCTTAGAAGTCGACTCACATTATTTAGATACATACATATGTATATGTATGTATGCATATGGTCTATAAGAATATTTAAATTAAATTTGAAACTGCACCTCTAGCTGCTGTTTTCGACATCGATAGTATTATAATAGCCAATATCATATCAATCTTATTGCAAATACAATAAATAATTAAATATAAATAAAGCTTGTTTTAATCAAACACTAATAAAAGCGTAAAATATTTTACAATTTTAATATTTCGAGTATATGTATGTATGTATGCACATGAATACTATGTACATATGTTCGCATATACATATTTATGTACATACATTCATACATATGTAGATTGGCAGTGAACCTCAGATTAGCACTCACGTGTACACGGGTTATTTATGTATGTACATACATATATATGTATGTAGTATGTTCAGACATATAAACGTGATGTCCAAACTAGTCTGTCAAGTCAGCGTTCGCATTTTCATGTATGAGAAATGACTTTTCTAGAAATGAAAATGAGAACCAATTGTTGCGGTAGGTCGAGCTATACACAAATAAACCGTTACGCTCAGTCTCTCCCTTGCCAAATAACAACAACAAAGACCTTCGAGAAAATTCCATCCATTCCAAATGCACAGCGACTCACCCTCTCTCACTCATGCTCTCGCTCTCGCTCTCGCACTCACACGCAAACCTATCGAGTGGGAATGAAATTCGACTCGTTTCGAGAAGAGAGCGTCGAGAAATTTCGAACAGTGAGTGCCAGAGTATAAATACGACAGAAGTTTGCTCTTCGACTCAATTCAATTCAAGCAAGTGAACTGAAAACGTCGAAAGACAAAAGCGATAAACAAACAAGCGAATAGCTGAACAAGCTAAAATACAGTAACTGAAGAATTTTTATACAAAGTAAACTTGAATTAAACTGAAAAGTATAGTTAAAAGTAAAGTAAAAGTATTGTAAAGTACATCTAATAACGAGAAGAAGAGGAAACCTATTTCTACAATAAGAACAACATCAACAAGAACTAGAAGAGAAGAGAACAGAACAAACAGAATGCCAGCTATTGGAATCGATCTGGGCACCACGTACTCGTGCGTGGGTGTCTATCAGCATGGCAAGGTGGAGATCATTGCTAATGACCAAGGCAACAGAACGACGCCCAGCTATGTGGCTTTCACAGATTCGGAGCGTCTGATTGGCGACGCGGCCAAGAATCAGGTGGCGATGAACCCAAAGAACACAGTATTCGATGCGAAGCGTCTGATTGGTCGCAAGTACGATGATCCAAAAATAGCGGAGGACATCAAGCACTGGCCCTTTAAGGTGGTTAGCGATGGAGGCAAGCCCAAGATTGGCGTCGAGTTTAAGGGAGAGCAAAAGCGCTTTGCGCCCGAGGAGATCAGCTCAATGGTGCTGTCAAAGATGAAGGAGACAGCCGAGGCGTACCTGGGCCAGCCCGTCACAGATGCGGTCATTACAGTGCCCGCCTACTTCAACGACTCGCAGCGCCAAGCCACCAAAGACGCCGGCCACATAGCCGGCCTCAACGTGCTGAGAATAATCAACGAGCCGACGGCGGCGGCACTGGCATATGGACTCGACAAGAATCTGAAGGGAGAGCGCAATGTGCTCATCTTCGATCTGGGTGGCGGCACCTTTGATGTATCCATTTTAACAATCGACGAAGGCTCCCTGTTCGAGGTGCGAGCTACAGCCGGTGACACACATTTGGGCGGCGAGGACTTTGACAACCGACTGGTCACCCATCTGGCGGAGGAGTTCAAGCGAAAGTACAAGAAGGATTTGCGTTCTAATCCTCGTGCTCTTCGTCGCCTGCGTACTGCGGCAGAGCGAGCCAAGCGCACACTCTCGTCTAGCACAGAGGCGACAATTGAGGTGGACGCACTATTTGAGGGCCACGACTTCTACACTAAGGTGAGCAGAGCGAGGTTCGAGGAGCTGTGCGCCGATCTGTTCCGCAACACACTGGCGCCAGTGGAGAAGGCCCTGAACGATGCTAAAATGGACAAACAGCAGATCCACGATATTGTGCTCGTCGGCGGCTCGACGCGCATTCCAAAGGTGCAGAACTTGTTGCAACAGTTCTTCTGCGGTAAGAGCCTTAACCTTTCCATCAACCCCGACGAGGCGGTGGCCTACGGTGCAGCCGTCCAAGCAGCCATACTCAGCGGCGACCAGAGCGGCAAGATCCAGGACGTGCTTCTAGTGGACGTGGCTCCCCTTTCGCTGGGCATAGAGACCGCAGGCGGCGTCATGACTAAACTAATTGAGCGCAACTGCCGCATCCCGTGCAAGCAGACGAAGACCTTCTCCACGTACTCGGACAACCAGCCAGGCGTCTCTATTCAAGTATTCGAGGGAGAGCGCGCCCTTACGCGAGACAACAATGCGCTGGGCACCTTCGATTTGTCTGGCATTCCGCCAGCACCGCGCGGCGTGCCACAGATCGAGGTCACCTTCGACATGGATGCCAATGGTATCCTGAACGTGTCTGCCAAAGAGATGAGCACCGGCAAAGCCAAGAACATTACCATCAAGAACGACAAGGGCCGCCTCTCGCAGGCAGAGATCGATCGCATGGTGAACGAGGCCGAGCGTTACGCCGACGAGGATGAGAAGCAACGCCAACGCATCTCGGCTCGCAACAGCCTCGAGGGCTACGTCTTTGGCGTCAAGCAGGCCGTCGAGCAGGCCACTTCTGACAAGCTCAGCGAGAGCGAGAAATCCTCTGTACTCGAGAAGTGCGACGAGACAGTCAAGTGGCTGGATGCCAACACTACAGCCGACAAGGAGGAGTACGAGTACAAGCTGAAGGAACTCACCCAGCACTGTTCACCCATCATGACCAAGATGCACCAGCAAGGTCAGCCGCAGAGCAACGCCAACTGTGGCCAACAGGCGGGCGGCTTTGGTGGTGCGGGCTACAAAGGACCCACAGTGGAGGAGGTCGACTAAAGTCATTCCCAGCCATAGATCCTATACTCGATATTAATTTTAAGTTGTACAGACTGATTAAGATCTTGGTTTAGTCCCATCGTTAAGTTAAGCTAATTGTTAAACTCTTTCTAAGTTAGCAACAAATTTTAGAATAAACCAATTATTTATTATTTTGAAACCAAAATCAAATTGTCTTTGAATTGCCTAGAATTGGGTGTGGTGGGGTAAACATTTATATACAATTATATCATAACTTATTGAAAGTGGGAAATCGGGATAAATATTGGTTTTGTTGAATGGTATGTTGCACAAAGAGGCAGAGTGAGGCGTGGTGGACCGTTTATCCTGGAGACTTCGAGTCTATTTTGGCAAGTAGATACAAGCACCAAGCAGTTAGAATAGATGAAGAAGAATACGAGTTCTTTGGGTTTAGGGGATATAAAAGTCGAGCAGTCTCTCTAGGATATTCTTCTTATTATGTGAAATAGTTTGTAATATGGAAATACAGTCGAGATCTCGATAATTCGTACACCGCTAAAAGGAAACCCTCACATAATTCGTAAGAAACTGCTGGTCCCTTGAAAGAACTTCGTTAATTCGTAAAAATCCCATACATTTTGGTCCCCTCGTTAATTCGTAGTTTTTCTGCCTATTGGGCGATGATCTTGCCTCTTATAATTCGTAATTTCGTTTCGAAACCTTTGGGATTGGGATAGAAAGCGAAATACGGCTAAAAACGGCTAGAAAATAGCCAGATAGGTCAGATTGAGCTCCAATGGGCAAATGGATGGATAACTAAGGCTGGCCATCGATCCTATGAACAGAATCGTGATTCAGAGATAGACGAATCATGATTAGAAAGTAGGATAGAAAGGTTAAAAAGAAGGTAGAAAGGTAGCTGGTGAGATAAGGACCAGAAAAAGAGCGAAAAACGGCTAAAAACGGCTAGAAAATAGCCAGAAAGGTAGATTGAGCACTAATGAGCAAATGGATGGATAACTGAAGGCTGGCCATCGTCCTATGAACAGAATCGAGATTAAGAGATAGAAATATGATTAGAAAGTAGGATTGAAAGGTTAAAAAGAAGGTAGAAAGGTAGCTGGTGAGATAAACCAGAAAAGGAGCGAAAAACGGCTAAAAACGGCTTAAAAGTAGTCAGAGAGGTAGATTGAGCACTAATGAGCAAATGGATAGATAAATAAGACTCAGGCCATCGTCCTATGAACAGAATCGTGATTAAGAGATAGAAATATGATTAGAAAGTAGGATATGAAGAGTGGGCCAGAAGGTAGAAAGCGTATGCTGGTGAGATAAACCAGAAAAAGACCCTGTATAAAAATGAGAGGAACAACGTATTTCTTCATTACTCTTTATTATTATTATTAAAACTGAGCTTAGAAGTCGACTCACATTATTTAGATACATAATATGTATATGTATGTATGCATATGGTCTATAAGAATATTTAAATTGAAATTTGAAACTGCACCTCTAGCTGCTGTTTTCGACATCGATAGTATTATAATAGCCAATATCATATCAATCTTATTGCAAATACAATAAATAATTAAATATAAATAAAGCTTGTTTTAATCAAACACTAATAAAAGCGTAAAATATTTTACAATTTTAATATTTCGAGTATATGTATGTATGTATGCACATGAATACTATGTACATATGTTCGCATATACATATTTATGTACATACATTCATACATACATCGTAGATTGGCAGTGAACCTCAGATTAGCACTCACGTGTACACGGGTTATTTATGTATGTACATACATATATATGTATGTAGTATGTTCAGACATATAAACGTGATGTCCAAACTAGTCTGTCAAGTCAGCGTTCGCATTTTCATGTATGAGAAATGACTTTTCTAGAAATGAAAATGAGAACCAATTGTTGCGGTAGGTCGAGCTATACACAAATAAACCGTTACGCTCAGTCTCTCCCTTGTCAAATAACAACAAACAACACTTTCGAGAAAATTCCATCCATTCCAAATGCACAGCGACTCACCCTCTCTCACTCATGCTCTCGCTCTCGCTCTCGCACTCACACGCAAACCCATCGAGTGGGAATGAAATTCGACTCGTTTCGAGAAGAGAGCGTCGAGAAATTTCGAACAGTGAGTGCCAGAGTATAAATACGACAGAAGTTTGCTCTTCGACTCAATTCAATTCAAGCAAGTGAACTGAAAACGTCGAAAGACAAAAGCGATAAACAAACAAGCGAATAGCTGAACAAGCTAAAATACAGTAACTGAAGAATTTTTATACAAAGTAAAGTTGAATTAAACTGAAAAGTATAGTTAAAAGTAAAGTAAAAGTATTGTAAAGTACATCTAATAACGAGAAGAAGAGGAAACCTATTTCTACAATAAGAACAACATCAACAAGAACTAGAAGAGAAGAGAACAGAACAAACAGAATGCCAGCTATTGGAATCGATCTGGGCACCACGTACTCGTGCGTGGGTGTCTATCAGCATGGCAAGGTGGAGATCATTGCTAATGACCAAGGCAACAGAACGACGCCCAGCTATGTGGCTTTCACAGATTCGGAGCGTCTGATTGGCGACGCGGCCAAGAATCAGGTGGCGATGAACCCAAAGAACACAGTATTCGATGCGAAGCGTCTGATTGGTCGCAAGTACGATGATCCAAAAATAGCGGAGGACATCAAGCACTGGCCCTTTAAGGTGGTTAGCGATGGAGGCAAGCCCAAGATTGGCGTCGAGTTTAAGGGAGAGCAAAAGCGCTTTGCGCCCGAGGAGATCAGCTCAATGGTGCTGTCAAAGATGAAGGAGACAGCCGAGGCGTACCTGGGCCAGCCCGTCACAGATGCGGTCATTACAGTGCCCGCCTACTTCAACGACTCGCAGCGCCAAGCCACCAAAGACGCCGGCCACATAGCCGGCCTCAACGTGCTGAGAATAATCAACGAGCCGACGGCGGCGGCACTGGCATATGGACTCGACAAGAATCTGAAGGGAGAGCGCAATGTGCTCATCTTCGATCTGGGTGGCGGCACCTTTGATGTATCCATTTTAACAATCGACGAAGGCTCCCTGTTCGAGGTGCGAGCTACAGCCGGTGACACACATTTGGGCGGCGAGGACTTTGACAACCGACTGGTCACCCATCTGGCGGAGGAGTTCAAGCGAAAGTACAAGAAGGATTTGCGTTCTAATCCTCGCGCTCTTCGTCGCCTGCGTACTGCGGCAGAGCGAGCCAAGCGCACACTCTCGTCTAGCACAGAGGCGACAATTGAGGTGGACGCACTATTTGAGGGCCACGACTTCTACACTAAGGTGAGCAGAGCGAGGTTCGAGGAGCTGTGCGCCGATCTGTTCCGCAACACACTGGCGCCAGTGGAGAAGGCCCTGAACGATGCTAAAATGGACAAACAGCAGATCCACGATATTGTGCTCGTCGGCGGCTCGACGCGCATTCCAAAGGTGCAGAACTTGTTGCAACAGTTCTTCTGCGGTAAGAGCCTTAACCTTTCCATCAACCCCGACGAGGCGGTGGCCTACGGTGCAGCCGTCCAAGCAGCCATACTCAGCGGCGACCAGAGCGGCAAGATCCAGGACGTGCTTCTAGTGGACGTGGCTCCCCTTTCGCTGGGCATAGAGACCGCAGGCGGCGTCATGACTAAACTAATTGAGCGCAACTGCCGCATCCCGTGCAAGCAGACGAAGACCTTCTCCACGTACTCGGACAACCAGCCAGGCGTCTCTATTCAAGTATTCGAGGGAGAGCGCGCCCTTACGCGAGACAACAATGCGCTGGGCACCTTCGATTTGTCTGGCATTCCGCCAGCACCGCGCGGCGTGCCACAGATCGAGGTCACCTTCGACATGGATGCCAATGGTATCCTGAACGTGTCTGCCAAAGAGATGAGCACCGGCAAAGCCAAGAACATTACCATCAAGAACGACAAGGGCCGCCTCTCGCAGGCAGAGATCGATCGCATGGTGAACGAGGCCGAGCGTTACGCCGACGAGGATGAGAAGCAACGCCAACGCATCTCGGCTCGCAACAGCCTCGAGGGCTACGTCTTTGGCGTCAAGCAGGCCGTCGAGCAGGCCACTTCTGACAAGCTCAGCGAGAGCGAGAAATCCTCTGTACTCGAGAAGTGCGACGAGACAGTCAAGTGGCTGGATGCCAACACTACAGCCGACAAGGAGGAGTACGAGTACAAGCTGAAGGAACTCACCCAGCACTGTTCACCCATCATGACCAAGATGCACCAGCAAGGTCAGCCGCAGAGCAACGCCAACTGTGGCCAACAGGCGGGCGGCTTTGGTGGTGCGGGCTACAAAGGACCCACAGTGGAGGAGGTCGACTAAAGTCATTCCCAGCCATAGATCCTATACTCGATATTAATTTTAAGTTGTACAGACTGATTAAGATCTTGGTTTAGTCCCATCGTTAAGTTAAGCTAATTGTTAAACTCTTTCTAAGTTAGCAACAAATTTTAGAATAAACCAATTATTTATTATTTTGAAACCAAAATCAAATTGTCTTTGAATTGCCTAGAATTGGGTGTGGTGGGGTAAACATTTATATACAATTATATCATAACTTATTGAAAGTGGGAAATCGGGATAAATATTGGTTTTGTTGAATGGTATGTTGCACAAAGAGGCAGAGTGAGGCGTGGTGGACCGTTTATACTGGAGACTTCGAGTCTATTTTGGCAAGTAGATACATTAGACAATTCTCAAAAATATGGTCCAAACTGCACCAAGCAGTTAGAATAGATGAAGAAGAATACGAGTTCTTTGGGTTTAGGGGATATAATAGTCGAGCAGTCTCTCTAGGATATTCTTCTTATTATGTGAAATAGTTTGTAATATGAGAAATACAGTCGAGTCTCGATAATTCGTACACCGCTAAAAGGAAACCCTCAATAATTCGTAAGAAACTGCTGGTCCCTTGAAAGAACTTCGTTAATTCGTAAAAATCCCATACATTTTGGTCCCCTCGTTAATTCGTAGTTTTTCTGCCTATTGGGCGATGATCTTGCCTCTTATAATTCGTAATTTCGTTTCGAAACCTTTGGGATTGGGATAGAAAGCGAAAAACGGCTAAAAACGGCTAGAAAATAGCCAGATAGGTAGATTGAGCACCAATGGGCAAATGGATGGATAACTAAGGCTGGCCATCGTCCTATGAACAGAATCGAGATTAAGAGATAGAAATATAATTAGAAAGTAGGATTGAAAGGTTAAAAAGAAGGTAGAAAGGTAGCTGGTGAGATAAACCAGAAAAGGAGCGAAAAACGGCTAAAAACGGCTAAAAACGGCAAAAAAATAATCAGAAAGGTAGATTGAGCACTAATGAGCAAATGGATAGATAAATAAGACTGGCCATCGTCCTATGAACAGAATCGTGATTAAGAGATAGAAATATGATTAGAAAGTAGGATAGAAAGGTTAAAAAGAAGGTAGAAAGGTAGCTGGTGAAATAAACCAGAAAAAGAGCGAAAAACGGCTAAAAACGGCTAGAAAATAGCCAGAAAGGTAGATTGAGCACTAATGGGCAAATGGATGGATAACTAAGGCTGGCCATCGTCCTAAGACTGACCATCAACCAACAACCAGAATCGTGATTAAGAGATAGAAATATGATTAGAAAGTAGGATAGAAAGGTTAAAATGAAGGTAGAAAGGTAGCTGGTGAGATAAACCAGAAAAGGAGCGAAAAACGGCTAAAAACGGCTAGAAAATAGCCAGATAGGTAGATTGAGCACCAATGGGCAAATGGATGGATAAATAAGACTGGCCATCGTCCTATGAACAGAATCGTGATTAAGAGATAGAAATATGATTAGAAAGTAGGATAGAAAGGTTAAAATGAAGGTAGAAAGGTAGCTGGTGAGATAAACCAGAAAAGGAGCGAAAAACGGCTAAAAACGGCTTAAAAGTAGTCAGAGAGGTAGATTGAGCACTAATGAGCAAATGGATAGATAAATAAGACTGGCCATCGTCCTATGAACAGAATCGTGATTAAGAGATAGAAATATGATTAGAAAGTAGGATATAAAGGTTAAAAAGAAGGTAGAAAGGTAGCTGGTGAGATAAACCAGAAAAAGAGCGAAAAATGAGAGGAACAACGTATTTCTTCATTACTCTTTATTATTAAAACTGAGCTTAGAAGTCGACTCACATTATTTAGATACATATGTATATGTATGTATGCATATGGTCTATAAGAATATTTAAATTGCAATTTGAAACTGCACCTCTAGCTGCTGTTTTCGACATCGATAGTATTATAATAGCCAATATCATATCAATCTTATTGCAAATACAATAAATAATTAAATATAAATAAAGCTTGTTTTAATCAAACACTAATAAAAGCGTAAAATATTTTACAATTTTAATATTTCGAGTATATGTACGTATGTATGCACATGAATACTATGTACATATGTTCGCATATACATATTTATGTACATACATTCATACATACATACGTAGATTTGCAGTGAACCTCAGATTAGCACTCACGTGTACACGGGTTATTTATGTACATACATATATATGTATGTAGTATGTTCAGACATATAAACGTGATGTCCAAACTAGTCTGTCAAGTCAGCGTTCGCATTTTCATGTATGAGAAATGACTTTTCTAGAAATGAAAATGAGAACCAATTGTTGCGGTAGGTCGAGCTATACACAAATAAACCGTTACGCTCAGTCTCTCCCTTGCCAAATAACAACAACAAAGACCTTCGAGAAAATTCCATCCATTCCAAATGCACAGCGACTCACCCTCTCTCACTCATGCTCTCGCTCTCACTCTCGCTCTCGCACTCACACGCAAACCCATCGAGTGGGAATGAAACTCGAGTCGTTTCGAGAAGAGAGCGTCGAGAAATTTCGAACAGTGAGTGCCAGAGTATAAATACGACAGAAGTTTGCTCTTCGACTCAATTCAATTCAAGCAAGTGAACTGAAAGCGTCGTAAGACAAAAGCGATAAACAAACAAGCGAATAGCTGAACAAGCTAAAATACAGTAACTGAAGAATTTTTATACAAAGTAAAGTTGAATTAAACTGAAAAGTATAGTTAAAAGTAAAGTAAAAGTATTGTAAAGTACATCTAATAACGAGAAGAAGAGGAAACCTATTTCTACAATAAGAACAACATCAACAAGAACTAGAAGAGAAGAGAACAGAACAAACAGAATGCCAGCTATTGGAATCGATCTGGGCACCACGTACTCGTGCGTGGGTGTCTATCAGCATGGCAAGGTAGAGATCATTGCTAATGACCAAGGCAACAGAACGACGCCCAGCTATGTGGCTTTCACAGATTCGGAGCGTCTGATTGGCGACGCGGCCAAGAATCAGGTGGCGATGAACCCAAAGAACACAGTATTCGATGCGAAGCGTCTGATTGGTCGCAAGTACGATGATCCAAAAATAGCGGAGGACATCAAGCACTGGCCCTTTAAGGTGGTTAGCGATGGAGGCAAGCCCAAGATTGGCGTCGAGTTTAAGGGAGAGCAAAAGCGCTTTGCGCCCGAGGAGATCAGCTCAATGGTGCTGTCAAAGATGAAGGAGACAGCCGAGGCGTACCTGGGCCAGCCCGTCACAGATGCGGTCATTACAGTGCCCGCCTACTTCAACGACTCGCAGCGCCAAGCCACCAAAGACGCCGGCCACATAGCCGGCCTCAACGTGCTGAGAATAATCAACGAGCCGACAGCGGCGGCACTGGCATATGGACTCGACAAGAATCTGAAGGGAGAGCGCAATGTGCTCATCTTCGATCTGGGTGGCGGCACCTTTGATGTATCCATTTTAACAATCGACGAAGGCTCCCTGTTCGAGGTGCGAGCTACAGCCGGTGACACACATTTGGGCGGCGAGGACTTTGACAACCGACTGGTCACCCATCTGGCGGAGGAGTTCAAGCGAAAGTACAAGAAGGATTTGCGTTCTAATCCTCGTGCTCTTCGTCGCCTGCGTACTGCGGCAGAGCGAGCCAAGCGCACACTCTCGTCTAGCACAGAGGCGACAATTGAGGTGGACGCACTATTTGAGGGCCACGACTTCTACACTAAGGTGAGCAGAGCGAGGTTCGAGGAGCTGTGCGCCGATCTGTTCCGCAACACACTGGCGCCAGTGGAGAAGGCCCTGAACGATGCTAAAATGGACAAACAGCAGATCCACGATATTGTGCTCGTCGGCGGCTCGACGCGCATTCCAAAGGTGCAGAACTTGTTGCAACAGTTCTTCTGCGGTAAGAGCCTTAACCTTTCCATCAACCCCGACGAGGCGGTGGCCTACGGTGCAGCCGTCCAAGCAGCCATACTCAGCGGCGACCAGAGCGGCAAGATCCAGGACGTGCTTCTAGTGGACGTGGCTCCCCTTTCGCTGGGCATAGAGACCGCAGGCGGCGTCATGACTAAACTAATTGAGCGCAACTGCCGCATCCCGTGCAAGCAGACGAAGACCTTCTCCACGTACTCGGACAACCAGCCAGGCGTCTCTATTCAAGTATTCGAGGGAGAGCGCGCCCTTACGCGAGACAACAATGCACTGGGCACCTTCGATTTGTCTGGCATTCCGCCAGCACCGCGCGGCGTGCCACAGATCGAGGTCACCTTCGACATGGATGCCAATGGTATCCTGAACGTGTCTGCCAAAGAGATGAGCACCGGCAAAGCCAAGAACATTACCATCAAGAACGACAAGGGCCGCCTCTCGCAGGCAGAGATCGATCGCATGGTGAACGAGGCCGAGCGTTACGCCGACGAGGATGAGAAGCAACGCCAACGCATCTCGGCTCGCAACAGCCTCGAGGGCTACGTCTTTGGCGTCAAGCAGGCCGTCGAGCAGGCCACTTCTGACAAGCTCAGCGAGAGCGAGAAATCCTCTGTACTCGAGAAGTGCGACGAGACAGTCAAGTGGCTGGATGCCAACACTACAGCCGACAAGGAGGAGTACGAGTACAAGCTGAAGGAACTCACCCAGCACTGTTCACCCATCATGACCAAGATGCACCAGCAAGGTCAGCCGCAGAGCAACGCCAACTGTGGCCAACAGGCGGGCGGCTTTGGTGGTGCGGGCTACAAAGGACCCACAGTGGAGGAGGTCGACTAAAGTCATTCCCAGCCATAGATCCTATACTCGATATTAATTTTAAGTTGTACAGACTGATTAAGATCTTGGTTTAGTCCCATCGTTAAGTTAAGCTAATTGTTAAACTCTTTCTAAGTTAGCAACAAATTTTAGAATAAACAATTATTTATTATTTTGAAACCAAAATCAAATTGTCTTTGAATTGCCTGGAATTGGGTGTGGTGGGATAAACATAATTTTCTGCTTATTCTGTTTGGAAATATGAGATGTTTTCATAACATATTATACCTTTACATTGAATAGGAGAAATCAGAGTAAGTTTATCTTGAAATTGTAACTGGGCGTAAGTATAAATCTATTCGTTTATGTGTCTGATACTCGGAGTTCTTCAGTGTAGCCAAATCAGCTACAGGGAGTAGCGGGAATTCTGGGTTTAAATAAAATCTTTCTTTTTCTCTCTCTTTTTATTTACTGAACAATTTATAATTTTTCTAGCAATTAATGGTATGTACAATGGAGTGTTGATTGTATTTGATTTATACCAATGATCCAGAATATGATTTGTAAAACTAGAATAACGAATTTAATTCGTTCAAATAGTTTAATTTATCTTGATGTGTGGCTTAACAGTCATGAATTCAAATTCTAGCTGCGGAAAGACTTAAATGACAATACGAGAATATATTGCTGTTATTGGTAGTGCAGTATAAGTGACATATTAAGTGCCCTTCCGGCAAAATGATTAGGGAGGATTTCAGCTGCAATGACGAAATGAAAAAAAAAATATATATATATATTTTAATTCAACTAATTATACAAATAAAGTACTTAAAGCAAGGATATATTGCCTTGCTTTAAGTACTTTATTTGTATAATTAGTTCAGTAATTCATCCGATTCGTGCTTCTATAGTGACATATTCAAATATATATTTTATTAATATTAATATATATATATATATGATTCCTATTAGACTTTGATCGATGTTAAAAAGTTAAAAGATCTCAAATCAGGTTTAATAAGACCAATTTAAAATCTTTTACATCAATATCATAGTCGACTTCTGAATTGATTCGCTGTGTAACCACAGATACACAACATTTGTTTAACCCCCAATGTATTTGAATAATAAAATCGAGCCCGGTTTTAACAATCGATAACAGAGTCAAACGAGTTAGCAGCGCCAACTGCGATTAATTTCTATATTTACCGGCCGGCATGAAAATAAAATTTATTCTGCCTTGCTTTGCTTACGTGCCACTTGTTTTTATATTCCAATTTTGAGATAAATAAATTCAGCGTGGTGTGAGCAACGTATTTAAATTTATTTAAACAACTTTTCTTTTTCTTTTTTTTTTTAAAACAATTTCTATCAATCTATCGATAGTCTGTGCATCGACGCTGCGACGAAAACGTAGAGATAGTGAGCAGAAAAAAGACGCCGAAGCCAATTTTCAGTTTTCGGAGGGATTTAGTAGTGTACTTGCCGTTTGCGAAAAGAAAAAGTAATTAGTGCACCCAGAAAATATATAGTGCAAATTTGTAATCAACATATTATACATGTTCTTTCGTTATTTAATTTTCTTACATTTCTTTTTGCAGAGCATATTGCAGTTTGCGCATATAAAAATACAAAGGCGAGTGCACAGGAGAACGAAGAACGTAGAGATAGTGAGCAGAAAAAAGACGCCGACGCCAATTTTCATTTTTCGGAGGGATTTATCAACGTGCCTGCCATTTGCAAAATGTAATTAAATTTCGCAGATCTAAACTGAAAACAAAAAAAATCCCATAATTAATTAATCATTATTGCGAATCAATTAATATTATCATATCAATTATAATTCTTACAATAGATATGTTTTTATTTTCACACAGAGCAAATTTGCACGGTGAGCATACGAAATAAGAAGGCGAATGCAAAGAAGAACGCGGAAAGAAAACACAATTTGTTTGAAAAATAAACGGAATCCATTGCACCCAAAAATAGAGCGCGAATAAGAAAAAGAGAGCCAATTACATTATCAAATTAAAAATGGAGGAAATCGCAGTGACCAAAAAGCGCGGGCGTCCGGCAAAGGGAACTTCGGGCGGTGCAGCTCCGACAGCGGGCAGTCCCGTCGATAGCAACATTCCAGTAATACCCAAAAAGCGTGGCCGTCCGCCCAAGGTCAAGGGTGGGCGTGGTCGGCCGCCAAAGTTTTCCGCTGCGGCCACGAATAGTGACAATGACGATCTGGATCAAGATGAGTTGGGTGATGCCAACGGCGAACTACCAAACCAGCCTCTAAAGTCAAAGGGACGCGGTCGTCCGCGCAAGGCACCGGTACAGGCGCAAGAAAACAGTGGCAACGATGATGACGATATGGACTCTTCAGCTGATGAGAAGCCACCAGCAAAGCAACAAAAGACGCCATCTTCGGCCAAGCGCCGCAAGCTCGGACGGCCACGCAAGCATCAGCCTAGCGAGGATGAAGATGGTAAATAGGCAAATGCATTAAACATATATCTTCAGTTATTAATAGATATATGTATCTTCATATCGATCTAATTCATTCCTCTCTTCACACAGAATATGATGAAGATGATGATGACGAACGTCGTCCAGTTGGTCGTCCTGCTGCTGGTTCAATCAACTTGAATATTTCACGCACTGGACGTGGTCAAGGACGTCCCAGGAAGAATAAGACAGGTGATGATGCTGTAAAGCGATCGTCGCCAGCCGGTGAGTCGAATGGCGATAATGCGTCTACAGTTCCACGGAAGCGTGGACGCCCATCGTTGGCCAATAAGGCAGCTCCATATGTGCCATCAGGACGGCCACGTGGACGTCCAAAGGCAAACCAATCGCCCGTTAAGCCTGTAGACGATGACGATGATGATGATCAACAGCCACAGAGTGTATCGGATGATGAGGAATCTGTGGAGCCCGATGAGCCGACGGCAGTATCAACCACGCCAAAGAAGCGCGGGCGACCCGCATTGGCGGGAAACAACAAAAGCGGATCGGGCGCCAAGCCGCGTGGAAGACCCAAACTCCAAAAGTCGCCAAACAATCAGGCGGATGATGACGATGACGACGATCTCGACTCGGCTGGCGATGTCGGAGACGAGTCCAATGGGAAAGTGCCCAAGAAGCGTGGACGCAAGCCACAGGGAGCAGCAGATGACAGTGGCGATGCTGACGAGGACAACGAGGACAGCAGTGCCGGCGGCGGATTAAATGATAACGCTGGAACCGACGATTCTGATGAGCCGAGGAAGCAGTCAAACCTGAATGAATTGAAATCTAAGCGCAAAGAACTCAATTCATCTGAGAATGGCGATGGAGACAATGCGAATGATTCCGTTGAGTGCGTCTCCGACGAAGCATCTTGGAATAATGCTTAATTTTACTAGTATTTAGGCAACGACAACAGCACATTTATTAATGGGACACGAACAAAATAATGTAATAACTATAAAAATGGAAATTCAAATCATACACTTTCTACTTGTATACCCCTTGACTGGAGTGCACTAGGCAGTGAATCCGTTAAAATCAATTGTCCCATAAAAAAGGCGATAAGAAGAAAACCAGCGAGAACATACAATATGTTTTTTATTATTTTATGTTAAATTCACCCCTCCACCTCCCCTTATATATAATTCTAAAAAATGTTTCATCATATTCCATTTTTAATATGTAATTGGATTAATTTTGGCTTAAACTACATAATAGAAATACATTAAATATCATTGTAGTAACATGTGAAAACAACAATTAATGATCTAATTTTATTAAAAATACTGAAATAGATTGAAATTTTGGCTTGGTTTGATTTTCATAATTATAATTTTTGGATAAAGCGCCATAGTCGATAGGTTCGGGTGTATCGAATATGCTTTACATGAATAATGCTGTTTAAGTACAGCAACTGTTAGAGAAAGTTATCGTATTGTACATTTCGATAATAAGAGTTGAATCGACATTATGTTTTTTAGTCATTGTAAATCGTTTGTAAGAACAGCGTGCTTGTAATACATATATATGTAAATTTTTCAAATAAGCTAAGGTGAATATTTCATTTTGCGGCATGCGTAAATATAAAATAACAATAATATTAATAATCATAAATAAAATAATAGTTAAATAACTAGAGTGTTGCATTTGTGCGTGTGCAAAATGAGATCGTTCTAACTGCCTCAGCGTGCGGTTGGCTTCATGAATTGTTTTCCGTAAATTTGCAAGTAACTCAAAAACAAATTGTTAAAAAGAAGATAATTGAATTATATGTGCTAATCTCAATTGAATAATAATACCCAACGTTTGTTTTGCTTTATTCTAACACCAGTGATGGTGTTATAAAAACGCCGCAAAATTGGTTAAAAAAATGCCGCTAACAAAAACAAAACAAATATACAGGCAAACTGCGTCTGCAGCGTTGTGTGTGTGTGTGTGTGAGTGTGGTATGGGCTTGCGACTAATGAAATTTGTTTCGGTCGCTAAAATCGATCAAGTTAAATGTTAGTTTTATGCAAACATACTTTTATGAATCTATAAAAATGGTCAAAGCATAACAAATATAATTATTTTGCAAACAGAAATGTATAAGTGCACGTGTGTGATATTTGCTTTGCTTATGCTTAATAATTATGCATAGGCAAATGCTATGCAAATGTGCCGCCTTCTCCTACAACAAGTATTTCGTAATATGTCTTAACATTTTCTATTAATTTTTATTGATAACTATAGGTTTAATTGAATAATTGCATATTTGCCAAATTTTGGTAACCCTATTCGAATGGGCTCTTGTTTGTGAGCAGCTGTTTCTATGGTGTTGTAGTTGTTTCACCTCGATTCTGTTTATCGGAAAATTTAAGTGTGAGCGCGAGTAATTGACTTAGCTAGATCCAATCATCAATATTTCGTTCATGTAGCTCATAATTTGCTTAAATCATAAAAAAATGTTATTAGTGGAAACAATTTTTTTTTTTTACCTCTAATGGCTTTTATTATTCTTTTTGCTGTTTGTCGTTTGTAGCATTGCCGCAATCTGGGCACACTTTTTCCGGCACATGCTCTCTCTTTAACGCTCTCTCTCTCTGTTTCAGTGAATTTGTTCGCTCTGAGCGCAATCTCCTGATGGTTTTGTGTGTTTTCGACGCTGGCGCTGTGTCTTTGCATTCGCATTCGCTTTATTATCGTTCTCGCGACGACGACAACGTCGAAGAATTCTTAGCCGTATTCTTCTTCATCCTGTGTAAATAATTGTAATTTAAATATTTAAAATTAACACAAAAACCACGCAAAACTAATAAAATAAGCAATCTGAGAGCATTTCGCGCGTGTTTACCAAGTCATTAAGTGTATGTGTAAGTGACGAAAAAATATCAAATTATTCGATTCTATACATATTCAATTTTTAGTTTCGAGACACTTTGCTTCCCTGCCTCTTTTTTTACATTGTCATCGTCGTTTCCTTTTTTGCTGCGACTGCGGCGGCGGCTGCAAAAATTTGTTATATATACAAACACATGTGTATGAATTGTATTTGTGTGTGTGTCTTATATATAAATCCAGACGAGAAGCGGCTGCACCAACACACGCATAATTAGACGCACGCAGCATATTTACATATTCATATATTTACATACATATACATATAACATGTATAAATAGTCGCAAAATTGTAAGTTTTTAGGCAAATGCTATCCGCGTGCGTTGCTACATAAAATAAAAGGTAAAAATCAATTAAATGATGTATGTTCCTCATTATGCGTGTGCTTCCCTTTGGATATGCACTAATTTTGTTTTAAGGTGCCTGCAAAAAGAAATAATTTTTCCGATTGGCTCACAAAATGTTTAGAGTATATTCTTATTTTTGTGCGTGTGTGCGTTTGTCGTATTCTGTTCATTCCTCCATTATCCGCCTGTGCCTTGTTTCTTTTTCTTCCTTGACAGCGGCGGCCATTTGCTTCTTCTTTACATTTGCACGGTACGGCGTTTAAAATATTTGTTTTTTTCGCTCACACTCTAGTACTCTCGCTTGCGCTCTCGCTCTCTTTCCGTGTGCCTTGCATTTGTATACAAGAATTTTCCCAATAAGAACGCCAGAGTTGTTGCTATTTAAAATATGTAAAAATAATTAACTAGGATGATTCGGATAAATATTTATTTTAATTAACTAATTTATATATTTTGACAAATAAATTGTAACATACATTATATTTATATACTAATACATTTGCCACACCCCCTTTTGGTTGCTTTGCGCATCAGTCGCTTCGCAGCTCCTTTTTATGCTTTTTGTTCTCGTGCTTTTGTTTTTCACATGTCTCTTTTTGGCGTTTATCTTTATGTTTGTTTTTGTACCGACAACGTGCGTCTGTATGTGCGTGTGTGTTTGTGTGTGCGTGACTGAGTGAGTGAGTGCGTGACTGAGTGAGTGAGTGAATAAGGCCCCCGCTAGGCGCTGCGGTTTCGCACGCTGCACTTGTCTTTTGCCTGTGCTCTGGGCGCTCTCTTTGGATGACAGTGGGAGTGAACGGGGATAGGGTGTGGGCAAACTGTCGCTAGCTCGCGCGCATATAAACAACAGAGAATCAGACGACGGACGATTGCTTACATATTTTGTAACTTAACCTCAAAACGTTGTGGCCGCTGCTGCCGGCCGCCGTTCACTTAGTTGTTGTTGCTGGTGTGTGTATATGCATGTTAATTTATATATTTTTTTTCTTTAGTTTAGTCGCCTCCCCCTTCTCGGCTTCTGTCGTTTTCTTTGCGTTTTTTTCGCGCATGATTCAGCGTTGTGCCCGTCGCGTTGTTCTTTGCAATTGCTTCCGATATTCGGCTTTGGCTTCAGTTACTCCTTTTTCAGCTTTATCTTCTTCTACTTCGTGAACGTTTTCTGTTTTGTTATTGTTTTAAAACGAAGCAGAGGCGCATTTATTTAGCTCATTTATAAAGTTAAAGCTTTTGTTCAACATATTCTTGAGCTGGTTATCTGTCTGCCAGTTGCGTTATCTTCACTTCTATACCATGACCAGCTCAAAGTATGCACTGTGGTAAAAGTCTTAAAAATTAAACATAAAGTGTATCGAAATTTATATGTGTATTATAAAGTAATACTAATTGTATATTCTTTCTCTTTGCAGTTTGTGTATATTTTCATCATTAAAGCGTCGTGTAAATTAAATTCATCCTAATTATAATTCAAAATAATAACAACTAAAAACATAAAATCTTTCAATCTCAACATATTTCAATTGATCTGTAAAAATATTTATATTGAAGTTTTAATTGTTTAAAACCATTTCTCATACATAATTATTGAATGCATTGAAACGTCTTTTTTGGTTGGTTCCACTGTGTAAAGTATTATTCATAGTTTGTGTTAAATAGTGTAAATTTATGTAAAAAAAAAAAATAATAATAATAATCAAACCATACCAAACGTGCAAGTTTTTTTTCGAGTGTATGCAAATATTAAACGACAACTGTAATTAAATCTATCAAATTACTGTAAATTAATATTTAATATTGAGAAAGAGTGTTGTGTGGTTTTTACTCATGTAAAAGAATAAAAACAAAAATCGACAAGAATTATAAAATCAAAACAAGATAAACCAAAAAATATAAATAAACTCTAAATAAGAATTGTAAAACCGGCACGAGCTAAATGTGCTCACGTCCCACTGTGCACGCGTCGTATTCGCAATTTTTTAAATTGTAGCCGCAACGTAACGTCGTCCAGTTGCTTTTAAACTGTTGTTCACGTTTCGTCAACATTTTTGTACGTCTTTTTTTTTTGGTTTTGTTTTTTTCTTTCTGATTTTATTCGGCTGTTTTACTGTTGTTTTTGCAATACGCGCCAAATCGTGAGCTGAGCGTGCAGCAAACAGCCGTCAAAATTGAGCTGTTAAGCGCACCCACAATCTCGATATCGACGGTAGCGCCACCGACGTCACCATCGCCGCAACTCCATCTACAAACTCAGCCACAACACCAACAACAACAGCAGCAGCAAGCTCCGTATCATCATCAGCAGCAAAAGCATTACGGGCCACTGCCGCCTTCACCATACTTTCAGCACTTGCAACAACAACAACAGCAACAGCAGCAGCAGCAGCAGCAACAACAACAACAACAACAACAACAGTTACCGCACATGAAGTTTCTGGGCGGTAATGATGATCGCAACGGACGCGGCGGGGTCGGCGTCGGTAGCGATACACGCGGATCCAATGCGCAGGATGTGGACGCAGCGAGCGCTGCCGCAGCCGCCGCTGCCGTTGGCTTTGTTTTTCAACAGCGCCCATCACCCGGTGGGGGCATCGGCGCTGGCGTCGGCGTCGGACCCGTTGGCTCCGCCTTGCATGACGCCGCGGCTGCTGAATATGCGGTCCACTTTGCCCAAAAACAACAGCAGACGCGTTGGGCATGCGGCGACGAACACGGCATCGATGTGAGTATATTAGCAGATATATAAAGATAACATGGAGTTATTTGTTAGACTTGGCTATGTGCCAGCGGCACTTAAAGCCAAATATATATGTATATATAGACAAAGTATGCGGGCGTGAGCCATAAAGTTGAAGTTGCATCTATCGATTGTATCTGTGCTCAAATAATTGCGAATGCTGTATATCGATAAATGTAAATATTGTCATCGAAGACGAGCTTGAGATAAAAGCACAAAAATGTTATCAATGTTTTTCTTCCAAATTCTTTATTTGTTATTAACTAAATTATTCCGATATTTTGATTATCGAATGTCTCGACTAACCACTGTTCTATGGTTATGGCTATAGAGTAGGTTATAAAACAAGCAGTTTTCGGGCAATTGTTGAGCATAAAAAAGTCGAAAGATTTGTCAATATAAGTCTTTATAAATTTAATAAGTATGGAATTTTGTAGAAGTTATTTGTTTTACTTCATTAAATTAGAATATTCTCTATTAAAATATTTAGTAATTTAGTTTTCATAACTCCATAACTCCATAGCGTTTGCAGCAGTTTACAATATTTTTCTTAAGTGTGCTACAATTCCAATTTGTCCAGAATTTTCTAAAGCAGTTTAAAATGTTTGTATTTGTTTGGTTTTTAATCAGACTTCTTTTTATCGACAGCTTTCTTTGGCAGGAAATTAGTCTTTAAAACTTTTTTTTTTACTTTCTATACTCTACTTTGTTTGCCTTTGATATCCTGTAGCAAAATGTGTCAAATGGCTCTAAAGCCTTAGCAAATAAAGTTGACTTAAAATATATCACCAAAGGAATCATGAGAATTGATTCTTCTGGTGATATACTTGAAGTCAAACAAATTAGCTATAATTCTTTATTTATTTATTTATTTATTTTAAGTTTAGAGTTCAACTTATTTAATCATTAATTTATAGGGTATCTTGCTGAGCCTTTTTCTTCTTTTTATTTTTATCAACGCTATAGTCCGTTGCATTATTTGTGCGTCTTTTGCACTGAAAGAGACCGCACGCATTGCATTTTATTATTATTATTATTATTAGAGGAATAACAAGGGGAAATGTCTTGCTGGGGCAGGGAAGCAATAGGAGTTGCTTCCAGAGCTTGTGCAAATAATGTAGAAGTTTGAAAAAGATTTCTTTTATGCATTTTTTTTTTCAAAGATGAACAGAGCTTTTATATAAATTTTCCATTTTCTTTTGTGTGTTCTAGAATCCCGATAAATGGAAATACAATCCACCAATGAATCCAGCGAATGCCGCTCCCGGCGCACCGCCTGGCAATGGTGGCAGCAATGGTGGACCCGGTCCTATTGGTACCATTGGCATGGGCAGTGGCTTGGGCGGCGGCGGTATGGGCGGCAATGGTAGCGGCATCAATGGTGGCCTCCATCATCCATCGATGGCAGCTGCGGCAGCTAATATGGCTGCGATGCAACAGGCCGCAGTAGCCAAGCATAATCACATGATGTCGCAAGCTGCTGCCGCAGTGGCTGCCCAGCAGCAACAGCAGCAACATCCACAGCAGCAGCAACAGCAAAATACTCAGGGTCCACCGCATCATATGATGGCCAGCGGCAATGGACTTGGCAATGGCAATGGGCTCGGCAGCTTAGGTCAGCCGCATCCCGGTCAGCAACAACAGCAACAGGGCCAGAATCCCGGCCAGCATCAGTACAACTCGAATCTGCTCAGTCATGTTATGAACAATCAAGTGGCCGCAGCCGTAGCCGCCGGCGCGGCCATGGGCCCGATGACGCCCTATGCGCAATCTGGTGCCACCGGCAGCATGTACGATCATCATGGAGGCGCACTGCATCCGGGCATGAATGGTGGTATGCCGAAGCCCCCGCCGCAGCTGGGACCGCCGGGCGGACCTCAGGATTTCGTCTATATGGGTGGACAACAGCATGCCGCTGCTGCCGCCGCCGCTGCAGCAGCTATGGGCGCTGCTCTGATGCCGCCGCAGAATCAGTATATGAACAACTCGGCCGCAGCTGCTGCCGCTGTCAATCGGAATGCAGCGGTGAGTAGATTTACTGTATATGTATACACAAGCAGACAAATATGTATATATATATTTATATTAAATAAAAATATATTTATATATATATATAGTCTGCCCGTTTTAGCACTTAGATAAGTTTCATTTTGGGCTAATCAATTAATGGGTTTGTGTTTATGCGATTTGTGTTTTAGTTAATATCATTCGCCAAGTTGATTGATGACGATTTGTTTTGGGGTTAAATTTGAATGATATTTGGGTTACATACATGATATATAGATGTATGTTGTATGAAAATTGTTCGAATACATTTGTAAAATTTAATGGATTTTAGGGATAAATCAAATTCGTTCAGCTTCATATATGCCAAAAGTTAGTTTTATTCCCTTCATAGCTGCAAATGAACAAAATTTGTTATGAATACAATTTCGATAAGCATATTCTACGGTTCAGAGTATATAATAGATAGCAATTAATATTAAACGATCCATGAATACATTAACAAAAATAAATATTGTTGTTTATACTAGATGCGCATTTGAGGCTTAGCGACAATAGAATTTATTTTTGTAAGTTAAGTTCTACATTTTGACTTATGCAAGCTTCTGGTCAAGTTTTCGTTCATTCGTTGTTTGGTAATACTATTATATAGCAATGACAAAGATTTCCACAATTTCAGTTCGCGGCAAATGGCTCGAGTCGTAAAATCTGCTTCATAAGTCTTTGGTTAATCAATAATTTGCTTTTATGGCCAATTGTATATCCCCAATTACCTCCCCGCCCGAATCAAAAGAAAAAATCCCCCAAAAATCCAATGGAAAATGTTTTGCTGTAAATTGCAAAGTTTTATTTTCCTTTTTTTTTTCTTGTTTTTCTCGAATCCGAATTTGTATTTGCTCTTCAGTATGGCCCTTTCAAGTTTTTTCCTTATAGACACATATCATAAAATTGTTGATTGTTATTGCTGGTTTTTTCTATTTTCATTACATTTTTCGTACGTACAAATTGATGTGTGAAATCATATTTTCCCATTTTCTTTCTCGCTTTCCGTTATGTGCGTAGCCACTGAAATGTTTTTCACATATCCGAATTGATTGTCTTTGGGTCTACACACAGGATTGGGCAATAAGTTTGGACATTTGGGGTAGCTTAGAGATTATATCACACGTGTTAATAGAGTGTGCCATTGCTCATTAGCTTTTTTTTTATTGGCTTTCTCATAAAAGACTGTTACAAGAATTCTTTATATTAGTAGGGAAAATAGACTTGCCATAAAAAGTTTTCTTTTAGTTAATGTCGAGTTTATTTTTATGACTTTAGTCTAGCTCATTTTATATATTTTTCTTATTTGCTTTGGAACCATTATAAATATAAATTTTTATGTTAAAACTCAAATAGAAGTTATATATAGAAACTTTTTTTTTTTGAACTTTAATAAGCTACCATGTTAAGTAATGAATTTTTAATCTTTTGCTTTAGTCGTTGTCTTCTTCTTTTGGTCAGCTGTTTTTTTTAAGACCTCAGACACGTTTTAGCGCTTTGTCTCTTTGCTTTGTTGATGGTTTCTCGATTGCCTCGAACTGCTGCGTCGCTCGCTTTGCTCCTCATCGGTTCTTAGTTCTCTGTTCTGTTCCGCTAACAAATGCATTCCGGTTGCAATTTTCTGCCTTATAAGCGTTGAGTACACATACGCACATCCACATACAACAAGTCAGTTCTGTGTAGGCATTTGTGCGCTGTACTCGGAAACCACTCGCATTTATAAATAAAAGAATTTAATACTTGACTTGAACTTAATGAGCTCTCAGCTGGCTCCACTTGCAGTTTTTCCACCTTTAGGTTTACCTTTGCTTCTTATTTAATCTTATATGTTTTTCTCGCCTCTTTGTTGTTGTTGTTTTTGAGCCACAAATGTTTAAAGGAAAAGTAATTTTTTTAAATTAAAGAATTTCACTCGCTGAGTTTTCTGCTTTACATATGCGGTTAGCGCGAGGGAGACGATCAGGCAGAACGATAAAGAAGATGTATATTCTTTATGTAACTAAAATTAGTTGTCTTAGCTGCCCTTTGAATTACCATTTATACTTAACATTTAGTTAGTTTTTTAATTTTTTTTTTTTTTTTAGTTTAATTTTAAAGGTTGTCAAATGTGAGAGTATTCACTCGTCGTATTTGGTTTCGTCAAAAATTTGTCGCTTTCGCAGCTTGCTTCCCTTTTGCTTGTTATTGTTGCCTGAGCTTTTTTTTTTACTTTTTTTTTTTTTTGTAATTTCGCAACAACTTCCTTTTGCGCTTATTTCGCAATCTCTTTGGTTGGAAGCAGCAGCTCACAATACGAAACAGAAAACGAATTTATTGCAATTATGCCAGGACAGCGGACGCAGCCGCAGCCGCAGCCACAGGAGCGAAGCATAAAACACAAGCTAAATTTGTAACTGTATTCGTGTGTGTGTGAGCTTTTGTTTTGTTGCTGTCGTTGTTACTCCACATTTTAGCTCGTTCGTCTCTTATGAGTGTGTGTATGTGCGACAGAGGCAGGCCCCAGGCAGCAACAGAATCAGCAACAGCGGAGCGAACATTTGCCATCTTTTCAACACTATGCAAAGTTTTTGCTCTCACTCACGCTCTCTCTCTCTATCTTTGGCGTTACCGCTGCGTTACGCTACACTCATTGTTGTTGTTGTTGATGTCGTAGGTCATTGATTTGCGCTTAACTGCGCGGAGCTGCCGGCAGAAGCCTCTTCTATGGGCGCTGCGTTTCCCCAGTGCCCGTGAGCAGCCCTTTGTTTCTATTTCATTTTATTTTTTTTCGTACAGGTTTTCTGTTCTTGCTGTTGTTGTATCGTTGCATGTGGCGTATTCAGCGTTCTGTTTTTTTGCTGGTTCTCTTCGGTATGTGTTCTTATTACTTTTTCTTGCATGCTGTCTACCGTCTCTCTGGTTCTGTTGTTGCTGTAATTGTCGTTTTCTTTTGCACGCCATGCATTGTACTTGCTTCTTTTTTTTTGTGTGTGCTGTAATGATTTAAATGTGTGTCTGTATGTTGTCTGATTTTGAGCGTAGCTTTTATTTTGTTGTCATTGTCTTTTTCGCTGCTTCTGTTGTGACCAACCCGCTGCGCTTTGACTCGCTGTAATGGTCAGCGGGCGATTGCAGATTTGGGGCGTCTTTAGAAGCTTTTAAATTCACCACGAAAACTTTGTATATTCGTGTGTGTGTGCGTTTCGATTAAGAGATGTGTGGGAATAGAAATGTTAACCCTCATTGTACTAATAATGTTAACCTAGATTACGTATGAATAGAGCTTGGATTTAGTGTGGCTTCTTGATTAATAATTTTCTTAATTAAATTCTCAAAGTCTTGTTGAACTATTGAGTTGCCCAATTGCATTTATACTTCCTGTAGATCTTGTTATATGAAAACTCCCCACATGTATGTCTCCACTCTCCAATTGTTTAGTTGTTTCGTTTAATAATTATCAGCATTACACTTGCTAACTTTATCACTTCTAGACTTGAGTAAAACAATTAGCTGTTGTTCCAGTTACTCTGCTTTCGGTTCAACTTCTGCTGCATCTTCTTCTTTTTATATGATACACTCTCGTAATTTTACACACTCTGAGCATAGTGAAGAAGAAATCTTTCGTGTATTTGCCCTCCTCACACGTCTGCTGTTCCTGGTGTGCTTCCTCCCTCCATGCGTTTGTGCTTCGCTTCTAATTGAACAAACGCTGCAGTTGCAGTTGCAGTTGTAGTCGCCGTTGGCAACGCGTTTGTTGCCATTGCTTTAGCTTGCCGCGCGTTTGCCAATTAGCGAAAATGTTTGCCTGTTGCCTGCAATTTTCCATCAACTCAGCATTGAACAACCGAATAATAGCTACTCAAGAACTGTTGATGGACTAAAAGATACCTCGTACGTATTAAAGAAAAAAATAATAAAGAAATAAAAAATAACTAAATAGACATGAGCTTTAACCCGTTAAGAAGAAAGGGCTCAAGAAGTATATGTCTAAACTTTTCGTCGTTTTGTAGGTGTTATACATCAAAGTTTTGACACAATAATTTAAAATTTGTTGTAAATTTTTCACATGTATGGAGTGTTTTTAGTTGAATCTAGCTGCACTTATTTCAACTGTGGTTATATGGCCTGTTGAAAAGTTTCTCAGCAAACATGGGAGAGGTAGAGGAGAGCATAAGTTTCTTTAGTGCTCTAAGTACCTTCTCTGGTAAACTTGTCAGTAAATTGTTTACCATGAATCCCGGTAAAAATCTGATATGCTCACCACTCTCAATACACTCGTGCCTGGGAATGGTAAGACTGGGAGCCGATGATGGAACTACGACGGCCAAGGAGCTAGATAAAGGAATCGGGTTTACTTCGAACGATGAGACGGAAATAGCCGAGGACTTTCATAAGGCATTAGAGCCTTATCAGGATGATACCATATTAAACATGGCTTACAAGATGTATGTTATGCAGGAATTTGAAATACGTCCGGAATTTCACGAAATTATAACTGAAAAGTTTCACTCGGAACCAGAGAATCTAGATTTCGCCGAGAATACAGCAGCTGCTGAAACGATTAACGAGTGGGTAGAGACTAAAATGAATCATCTTATTAAAGATCAGGTCAGTCCTGATATACTGGACGAAACAACCGGATTGGTTTTGATAAGTGCGGCTCATTTTAAAGCCGAGTGGAGCATTGGATTTTCAGTACATGCCACTCGTCGAGAGTTTTTTCATATAGATCCTAAAAACAAAATCAGAGTACTTATGATGAATGATTTCCATGAATACGACTATGCGGATTTGAAGCAGTTCGATGCAAAAGCTATGCGTTTAAACTTTAGTAATACTCCTCTGCAAATGATCATCATTCTGCCAAATAAGATGTTCGGCTTAGAGACCCTAGTTGAAGCGTTGTCCACATCTTCGCTTCAGAATATAATTTCATTGCTAACCCTAAAGCGAGTCTATTTGAAATTGCCCAAGTTTACGACTGAATTCGAACAGGAGTTGTCCGCCGTTTTCCCTGAGCTTGGCGTGAAGAGGATCTTTATGAATAAAGCTGAATTGGGCAAAATTGCAGAGACGACTAGAGCAATAAAAGTCTCCAAAGTTTTACACAAGGCCTCCATTGAATTTAGCGAAGCTGGTGACGAAGTATTACCTCTGCCAGAACTGAAAGCAAAAATGGTAAAGGGCAAACTCCGAAAACCGCCGGCACCCGTCAACTTTTATGCAGATCATCCATTTTATTATGCCATCTATGATGAGGTCCATGGACCTCTGGTGGTAGGTAGTCTTCAAGCACCACTACCTGCTCCTTGTATTAATAATCCTCTGAAACCATGCTATTGCGAGAGATCTTAGAAACAGAACTATAACTATATAATAATAACATTAATAACAAAAAATGTGGCTAGTGTAAATACATGTATTCCCATTTCTGATTTCAATTTAGTGGAAAATAAAAACAGTTTTGACAATAACAGATTAATGTTTATGTGTATTCATATATATAGAAAAATTATGAAAATATTAAAAATCAAATTTTTCTTATGTCAAACTACGTCTAATATTTTTCATAATTTACCAAAGTAAAGTATACATTTAATGCGGGGGTTACAGGGTATGCAAAACGTTTACCTAATGATATTTCAGCAGATATGGACAATAATTAAGGCACTGTTAATTTATCGGCTGGGTTATCGATAGGGAAAAAAACGCTGTTGTCGCAACATTTAATTGAAAACTCTGAAGTTTCGCATTATCTGATAAGTTTTTATTTTTTATATTTTATCACTTTTATCCATATACATATAATGCATTTATTCTAAGCACAGCTGGTGTTATCGTCAAACTTCCTCTCTCTTGCTCTCACTCTCTCTCTCTCTCTCTTTTTTTCTTTATCTGTCCACGTCTCTCTCTAGCTGTGCCCAATTATCTGCATTAATTAAATAAGCATTTTAAATGCATCCTCAAATTGCTACACAAATTAATTTGATATTATTTTTGCCGCCCGCTGACTGAGTCAAGTGATTTTAATTGCCACTACCCTTACAAAAAAGTTCGCGACAAACACTCGTTGTGAACGGTTGTGTTGCGCATGCAAATCTACTAAAATCGGAGCACTTTGTTTTGATTTTGCAGTTTTACCGTTATTTATTGATCTCTCAAGCGAAATAAGCCGTTGTGCTTCTCCGCAGATATCTATTTTTAGACATCGACGCGTGCGGTGTCGGAGCTGACTGTGTATAAAACAATAACAAATTACAATTTTGAGAAAAAAAAAAAAATTTTGCGCGCTTGCCCAGAGGGCAAGCGCTTTCAGTGTAAATAACAGTGCACATTCAATTAGACAATTTCTGTTATGGAGAAACATAATGCAGTTAAGAATCTTAGTGGTGCCACACCGGCTGAGCTCAGATCACAGATCATGCATGAGATTGCAGCACTTGAGAGCAATGGTGAGCAATCGAATGATGCTATTAGCACCAACAACAGCAACAGATCTAGCGGCCAGTCGACGAGCACAGTGAGCAAAACTTCCAGCTTTGTATTGGGCAGTTTCACACTTGTGAACTCCCAACGCAAGCCGCAGCGACGCAAACGCAAAAGCACTGTATCCTCTCCTCATGATAGCCCAACAAGTAGCAATCCCAAAAGAAGTTCTCAGAAGCCCAACTCGGACAACGCGTATCGCAACCGATTTGAGGTTCTGACCAGCGACTCTGATGACGAAAATGAAGATGCGATGTCGACTGAACCGATCAACACTCCAACCCTGCAAAGTGTTCTTGAGGAGTGTTCTAAAAATTATCGTAAACAGCAGGAGAAGCTTAACGACGCATCAGTTCAACCTAAATCGACTCCAAAGACAAATATTCCACCAATTACCATCCCAAGGCTGACAGACCTTCCTATGTTGCAGGATCTACTAAAAAACAACAATCTTTACGGTTCCAACAAGGTACAACTACGCACCTCTGCCGGAGGTCTCACTCGTCTCTACGCTCAAGACATTGAGACCTTCAGACGCATTCAAAACCTCTTTGAGACGGTCAAACTCGAATTTTACACTTACCAACTCAAACAAGACAGGCCATATAAATTTGTAATCAAAGGTCTGCATCATTCCACATTGCACTCTTCAATTAAAAATGAGCTTGGTAGTCTTGGCTTCAACGTCACTAATATCCACTGCCCAGACAACACAAAGAGACCGGAAAATCCCATTGACTTGTTCTTCATAAGTATTGCGCCAGGCTGCAACAAAGCAAGCCTTAAGAACATAAGTCAACTCGATGGCCAACGGATCACCATTGAAGAAGCTCGCAAGAAGCAGCAGTGGAGCCAGTGCTCAAGATGCCAAAGCTTCGGGCACACTGCAAGATACTGCAGGCAGACTTTTGTGTGTGTTAAGTGCGCTGAACACCACAAAACCTCCGAATGTCTGCTCCCAGACTCTGCTGCCGCCACCTGCGCAAACTGCGGCCAGGAGCATACAGCTAACTACAGGGGATGCCAAGCGTACGCTGCGTATGCAGCCCGTAATCAGCGCAAAACTCGCAACCAATATCCACTTTCATCTACAACTCAGCCATCTACAAGCCAGGTCCAATGGCCACCCAAGACTTCTGTGCAACCTCCTCACTACAACTCCCGGCCTACTTATGCTCAGATGACTAGGGGTAATCTTCACGGCGTAAACGAATGGCCCTCAGTGGGACACTTCATGGATGCCGGTCACCCCCCCAGACAACAAACTCGTCCCACCTACAGGCCTACATCATCCACCGAACAGCCAAGCCCTGAGTTCCCGACACTTATTGCATCTCTCAATACCCTGAACGAGACAGTAATTAGACTTGTAAAAATGCAAGAAGAAATGTTGCGCATGCAGTCCAAAATACTGGACCTTCTCGTCGCGCGCGCTAATAATGTCTAATTCTACAAACATTATGTGTTGGAACGCCAGGGGGGTCTCCAACAAGATGCGTGAGCTTGAACTTTTCGTACAGCTTCACGATATCCACATCTTACTAATAAGCGAAACGCAAATTCTCAACGACTTTGTACCCAAACTCTTCCGCTATGCCTGCCACACAGCAAACTACCCTTCAATTACTCATAGGAGAGGCGGCTCTGCCATATTCGTCAGGGAAGACATTGAACATTTCGTCACCATCCCTGTTCGCTCTGCTTCTATTCAACTGACTAGGGCAAGAGTAGCCACAGGGCTGGGTTATGTAGAGTTTGGAGCAATCTACTGCCCACCAAACAACCCACTGTCCATGGTGGACATGATTGATGTTTGGCAATCCCTAGACCAGAAATTCCTAATCTGTGGCGATTGGAACGCTCATCACCAATCCTGGGGATCAGTGAGAAGTACCGCTAGGGGCAGAGACCTCTTCAACCTTACTCTGGCTACATCCACACAGATCTTAGCCACTGGCAGTCCCACCCGATTCCCAGACCACAATAGGCAACGGCCTTCCTGTCTGGACTTCGGAATGTATAAGGGCATACCTCAATGGAAGCTGAAAATCGCCTCTCATAACGATCTCGACTCAGATCACCTGCCTTTGGTGATCTCGCTGGATGCCACTGTAAAATTCTACCCCCAGGCCGAAAGACTGATCAACAGGAACGTTGACGTGAACCTATTCAAGTTACTTCTAAACAATAAGATGCACCCCGAACTGGAGTTACATTCGAATCAGGATATTGATGACGCGCTGCACCTGTTTAATGAGAATATTCGCTCCGCTGCCAAAGACGCGCAAAAAACTCGCCCGAGCCATGTCTTTCGCCAATGCGGCTCATTAATGCTCACTTCGGATCTACGCTATCTACTGCAGCAAAAGCGCCGCTTGAGGAGAATCTACCAGCGTACTCTACACCCGATAGATAAATCCAACTGGAACAGAGTAGCTAACTCACTTAGATCTGAGTTGGCTCGTCAGCGAACGCAGATGTTTGAGGACATGCTGGACAATATGTCGACTGCAAAGGACGCAAAATTTAACCTCTGGAAAGCTACCAGGAATAGCAGACGACAAGTCTTAAGGCAAGCTCCCATCAAAAATGGCCCTGATAGCTGGTGTCGATCAGACGAAGAGCAAGCTGAGGCTTTTGCCACTCACTTGGAGAGCCGTTTTCTGCCTTTCGCCTTAGCAACGCAAGAAGACATTGAGACAACCGAGCACGTACTGACCACTCCACTACAGCTCGATCTACCAGAGGAGCCATTCATCTTTGACGAGGTGGCATCTGTCATCAAAAAATTGAACCCAAACAAGGCCCCGGGACATGACCAAATCTGCAACCGCACGTTGAGAGTGCTGCCGGATAGTGCTATCCTCGTAATGGTGCTAATTTTTAATGCCATAATGAGGCTTCAGTACTTTCCAGCCCTATGGAAGATGGCACTTGTCGTGATGATACACAAGCCTGGCAAACCTGAGGAGAACCCCAGCTCCTACCGACCTATCAGTCTCCTACCTTCTTTATCGAAGGTCTGGGAAAGACTGGTCATCCGTCGGCTAGTGGCAGTTGCGGAGTTCAGAAGCCTGATTCCGGATCAACAATTTGGTTTTCGCGCTGGGCACGGTACTATTGAACAGCTGCACAGGGTGACAGACCACATACTCCGAGCTTTCGATAAGGGAGAGCACTGCAACGCCATCTTTCTAGACATCGAACAAGCCTTCGATAGAGTATGGCATCCAGGACTGCTGCAGAAGATAAAGGAACAGCTGCCCTCTCAATACTTTACCCTGATCCGATCCTACTTGGAGGATCGTTCTTTCAGAGTAAAAGTAAAATCGAGCCAGTCTTCCACGTACTCAATTGCCGCTGGAGTTCCACAGGGCAGTGTCCTGGCACCTTTTTTGTTCTGTTTGTTTATAGGTGATGTCCCTCTCCCTGACGCCTCAGGATTGGCCTATCCTCTAGAGCAACGCTTATTGCGACCTATGCAGACGATATTGTGTGTTGGCTTCTGCTAAGTGTAGCCACGCAGCGGCAGAAATTCTGCAGGAGTTTATGGACTCATTTGCACAATGGGCTAGCAGGTGGAATTTAAAATCAGTGCCACAAAAAGCAAAAACCTTTGCTTTACGCTGAGAAGAGATGAGCCCATTGCCGTTCATTAAACAATACCCCCCTTGAAAAAACAAGGGCTACAAAATCTTGGGGGTTATTCTGGACAAGCGTCTAACTTTCAAGCCACATATCATGGCAATTGCAGGCACCTGCCGCACCCGGCTTAGGCAAATTCCTGGTTGCTTCACAGTAAAAGCAAGCTACCGCTGAAGAACAAGCGCAAGATACTGACGCACATCATCACTCCAATCTGGAGGTACGGTATGCAAATATGGGAGTCGCCGCAAAGACCAATAGACACAAGATCCAAGTCATTCAAAACAAGGCTATGCGTCAAATTACTGGCTGCCCTTGGTTCGTCCGCAACTCTGGGCTACATAGAGACCTCAACCTGGACACTGTGGAAGAACAAATTCCTTCCACTCGAGTCGCTTAATGACCGCCTGATGGTCCACGCCAACCGGCTCGCAAAAAAGCTGCCAACCTCCAGACCCATAGAAGGCTAAGAAGACGCCAGTTCGGAAGCCTTCTCACCCCCACTTACTAGTTCTACTCTGTTTATGTTTAAATTGTATAAATAATTGTAAACCTGTGATGTTAATTGTGTGATCCAAGGGAGATAATGGAGTAGAAAGATGCTCCGGTGCTTCCTACTTTTTTAAAAAAAAAAAAAAAAAAAACCCTTACAAAAGCGTTGATTATCAGTTAAGTCGTTCACTTTGCACCCTGTTAATCGCCGCGCAGATTACATACATATGTACATACATATGTATATATAAATCTGCTAACGCGAGCAAAATGCTCTTTTTATTTTGTTATTTTTTCCACAGCTGGTCTCACTTTCATTTACAGCTACTATTCGTTCTGTACGGTAGATAGAAAACAGCTGCTTCGGATAGATCGGTGCTCACATGCAAATAAGCACAAGCGGCATGAGAGGCGCGCTTCATCTACCCACACAACGAAAGCGCCAGTTAAGCCACGCTCAAAATATAGTTCTCTTTTCGCTCAAAATTACGTAAAACTATGCCAAATGAGGCTTAACGTACGCACACACATACGCACTAATACACGCGTAACAAATGTCGCATACAAAGAAAGACAAACAGAATACAAAAAGTGTTGCTCACGTGTATTAGTAGAGAGGGCTTGAAGCTTTGGGAGGTATGCTCTCATTAGCGTTAACGTCGATGGTGACGTCGACGTCGACTTTACTGGCTGGACAGCATAAATTTCCGCTGAATATGTATGGGAATATGAAGGTGTGTGCTTGTGTGTAATGTATTATCGTTGAGAGTCGCGACTCGTGAGCAACAGCTGCTATGCCTCCGCTGCTCTCTCGCGCTCACACACTTCGCATTATATGCTCTTTTGCTGCTCGCAATTTGCCAGGTTTCGCTTGTGCCGTTGCCGCCTGGGTAGCAAGCCGGCCACATCGTAGAATTTTCAGTTTGGCCGCAACAGTTGACTCGTCTGCATGCTTTATAATTTTCGCCAGGCGCCCATCCGTCCATGTTTGTGTGTGTGTGTGGAGCTCTAGTGTGCGATCATTAAGCACGTTTTTTGTGTTGTGCGATTGTGTATGTATTTATGTATACATATGCTTACACGCCGGCAGTGAGGCTAGAAGAGAGCGCTAACAAATAATTGAGCGCGTAAAAAATTACCTCAGGTTTTTTTTTGCGTGAAATAAAAAAAATATCTTAAATGCTGTAAATGTTTCGAACGTTCTGTATATTCGGTATACATAGTACATACGTGTTGTGTTTAAATGTACAATATGAATATATGTTTTACAGTTATATGTGAAATGCGCAGCTGATGCTCGTCTATAATTCAAATCAAAATCAATATCGAAAATTTTGTATAAATCATAAATAATAAGCGTATAAATTTAGTACCAACGACAAGAAAAGAAGCCAGTGTAACTTGTTTGGAGTGTGTGTGTATGTGTGTGTAAAAGGGAAAGAGAGGGAGAGAGAGAGAGATAGTGAATGTGTGTTCTGTGCTGTGTAATCCATTACCACCACGGCGTGTTCTTTCTCTCTCTGTTACGCTTTGTACTTCCTTCACGCATTGGAATAAGCAATTCTCGCTCTCTGGATCGATCGTTCGTCGTGTTTCGTTAATTCCAGCCTGCCTACTCATGATGAAACTACTGCACGATTTAATGTTGGATGCGCGAACTGCCGAGGATATTGCTCTCACACAGGAAATGGTAAAGCGATATAAGCATTACTACTACATAAGAGGCTGCATTACAGCTGAAGAGATAAAGAGAGACAGAAAGAGAAAGCGAACTCTTCTACTATTTTTTTTTCGACTCCTTTGATTCATTGGTCTGAAGTTTTTGAGTTCTTTCGAATTAGATATATTATCTGCGCTCGATAGTAAAGCACTCTGCGCTCAAAATAGCAGCTGTTGGAGCTTTTGACGTGTTTGTTTTTGTCAATGCATCTGTATAATTAAATGTTGCCCGCTAATTGTTTCTGTTTGTTTGAGTTTCAATCTGTATGCAGCAGCGAACACAATATATTGTTTATCTTCTTTGTAATGCATTTGCATATTAATAGCTGTAAACGAGTGTATTAAATTGCCTTTAATATTTAATTAATTTTTCATTTTAATATTGTTTTAGTTTTGATTAGATAACGTTGTTGTCTTCTTTGCAGAATTGCAGAATTTTATTTCGAGAATATAGTATTGGCTACTTATTTTTTACTCTTCAAACGATAACAGTAACAAGTAACACTGCTCGGCTAAGAAATCCTTTGAAGCCTTCGAAAGAACTGATATTCCAAGAATTCTGGACTTCTTTTTTATTTATTTTTTAAAGAGCAATTCCGTTACTCTTAATAATAACTAACAGCGACTCAACTCGTCGCTCGCGAAATTGTTACTTATGTATGTATGTATATACATATATATGTACATATTTAAACGAGTCAAAAAATATCATCTAATTATTATTGGTCAAACGAACTCGTAAAATTTGTATTCGTTTAAGAGACTTATTTACCCAATCCGATAAAGTATTTATTTATTTGGGAAAATAAATTTTGCAAAATGTTCGTTAATAGTCAAAATATTGGTTGTGTTTTGTTTTATAAATATTTTTACTGAAATTAGATAATAGATCTCACTCGCAAGCAAATGCGACCCCAAAAAGAGCAAGCAGACCGCAAACTACGGCATCATCAGCCGTGGGTTGTTCGCCCTTTTACAGTCTGCCTGGTCTGTGTTTCATAGATAAACAAGTAAGAAAGCTGTAGTCGAGACTGCTCGACTACGAAATCCCCTGAGCCCTTCTTCGAACGAATAATATTCCAAGAATTATTCGATTCGTTTCTGCACGCATGCAAAACCACACATAGACACTGATCTACACTTGTATGCATGTATGTGTGTGCGTATGTATGTATGTGCGTCTTGCTGTCTCGCTGCTTTGCTGCTGCGCCACATGGGTTTTGATGAGAAAACTTTGATGATCAATAATTCTGTTTCTAGATGGACAATCGTATTGATATCTTCAGATTATGATTAGGATATTAATATCTATATGCTAAACCAAACTGCATGTCTCTAGTATTTGAAATGCATTTTTTTTCATATTTGGGGGTGGTGGGGCGAAGTGGGGAACGGAATCCAAAATCTGACAAAAACCGAAATTGTATTAAATTAGTATCTATATATATGCAGAAGACTTGGAGGGTCTAACTCTAAAGATGAATTAGCTAGAATTTTATAACTGGGTCCCGATAAATTCGTTTATCGATAACTTTACAAATATACAAGTTATCGAATTTCTGAAACAAACTCGTACTGCGCGTGCAATATACGAACCTAACACAAAAAGAATGAACTCTATAGCTTATGTATCTTCGGAAATCGACGCGTTCATACATACGGACGGACGGACGGACGGACGGACGGACGGACGGACGGACGGACAGACGGACATGGCTATATCAACTTTTCTCGTCATCCTGATCAAGAATATATATACTTTGTGGGGTCTGCCACGCCTCCTTCTGCCTGTTACATACTTTTAACAAAACCATTATACCCTGATTTCCCATTTTCAATGGGCTCAGGGTATAAAAATATGTTGTGGTTCTGGCTATGCTCCATCAATTGTTTTTGTATGCATTTCACGTAGTTTAACCCTAGCTCAAAAAAAAAGAAGATATATGTGTTTATTATATATAAGTGCGATGGGGGCAGAGAATTCACTGAAACCAAGGGGAAAGAGTCAGGCGTTGTGTATTCTATACAATTTTATGCTGTTTGCCCCTTTTGGCTTTGATACCGGTTTCGCTTTTGTTTTTTTTTTTAAGGAATTTACATGAAAATGTATATTTTCCGGTTTCAATTATATGCAATCTGTAGCACCGCGAATGTATGTGTGTGTGTGTTGTTTGTCTATCTATGTTTATCGGGGTCTCCCTTGCTTTTTTGTCTAGTCTATTTCACGGTTGATTACGCTGTTGTCATCGTTTTCCCCGCCGCCCGATTAGCTGAATGTCTCCGATAATGGGCGTGGTTGATAACAACAACGCGAAATGCTAAAAAACAATTCAAACATTTCAATTTTTATGGCAATCCAATTGTATGCTTACAGTTAATTAACTAATTGCTCAATTTGAATAACTATAAAAAGTTATTTCAAGTTGATTTTGATACGCCTTTAATGACAATCTATTTGATATAAATAGCTGTAAATTATTTTAAAATCATATATATCTGTTATAAATATTTTACCCACCAATAATTTCATTCAAAAAGGAATCTCGTCAACCCTTCTTACGCCTTATCACTCGTTAGCAAATGCACGTTTCTTACGACATGTTACTAACTTATGCTCGTTACACTCAACTTGTTAGTACCATTACGCTTTGCCCCTTATGTAATCATATTATGCAGTCAGTCCAATTATTCAATTAACTATTGCTGCTGAACGACGAGAATACCTTGCCTTGACGAGCTGATCTAGTGCACAGGACGAAACGAGATGTTGAAAATGGGGAAGAATAAATATAGCAGACGGACGAGAGTTGACGACAGTTTTTATTGCAAATGCAATGGGAAGAACTGACAGTTGACTTGTGGGCGGGCGGGCGGTCGGTCGGTTGTGTGAAGAAAGGCGTGCCCCAAATCCAATAAACACGCCAACAAAATTGCAAATGTTGCACAAGTAAACAATGCAGCAGGAGACGTAAGAGGATCTATCTTATGTTGAGACTCATTCCATTTTCTCTCCCACTCTCATTCTGTCTCTTTTTAGTTCCTTTTGGATAGCTTTGCTTGGCATTAGAACTGTATTTGGCAATGTAGTTGAAGCAAGAAGCTTTACGATTTTGACTATCGGCTTTTGCCACTGAAACTTTGTCGAGTGTTGCATAAAAATTGCAGGAAAAGTCATATTGAATAGAAATACCAATTTGATTGGTTACAAATTGAACGGCTTCTAAAGAACACACACGTAAATTGCAGGAAAGTAAATATTAGCTTATGTTCGCCTACACTTTTAATCAATAGTTTAATGTATTAATATAAATGTATATTCGAATTAGAGCAAAGTACAATTTGACGTGTATTATACGTATAGAATGCGAACTATTGGTCAAATGTAACTATTTATTCCAGACGAACTTTTCCGGCTGCATTGTCAAATATATTTCCACTAGAAGCCGCGCATGCAAACTCACATTGCCCCCAAAAAATTGAATGAATGGGTAGAGGTGGAGGTGGAGGTGGGCGGTGTCTACCCAAATAAATATGCACAGCTACATCGATTGAAAAGCGCAATAAACGCATTTATCAGCGCTTACTTTTGTTGCCTTTCTGGCCAAGAACACAAACACAAGCACACATTGCATACACATATGGGATGAATATCGATTGAGAACCCCTCCCAAAAGCTGTTACAGTGATTATTCATTAAAACGGAGTGCCGATTTAATGATAATTGCAAATAATATGTTGAAATATGGACATTGCTTCTCTTAGAAGTGATCTTAAATATATTTTTACATTTATTAAATATAAGTTTAAAAATATATATGATCGGATAGGTCAAGAATAGCCAATTAATTGTGAATATGTTAGGGTAGGTCAAGCATATATTATAGCATATTAAATTAATTGAATTAAATACCAATTAAGACTGCATTATATAGGATAAGCTGGGATGCAGATAGAACTAGAAAGAATAGATGAAGCAATGGAATAGAATATTCGTTTAAGAAAATCTATATCAAATTATTAATGATATCAAGTACTCTGGACAAATAATTACTCTTTTCGTTATGCATCTAGGTCTATCTTGGCTTATCAGTTATCATTTATTACTTTGTTTGTTGCATGTTACATAAGTTTTCCGCTTATTCTATGTCATGTTTTGTTCCTGTCACAAAAAACTAACTGCGCGACTGTCAGGCATTTGTCACTTCCATATTGTATTTGTACTTTTCTGCCAACTAAGGGAATTTTCATTTGCTTTGCATTTGTTGCTTTAAATGTGTATGTTTTATTGTTGGTTTTGAAGTTATGACATGCGAAAGGTCTTTGCACCTGCTCTTCAAGAAAGGAAGATATAAGGCGAGAGTTGGCTACCAAATTCTCCATAATAAAAAGACCAGAAGGTCTTCTTAGGCGCTTTACATGTGTCTGAAACCACTCTGGGCCGGTCTCTTAATGTCTTTCGCCCTGGGCTTTATGAGATGCTTTATTGCACCAAATTGTGGCTTTTGTATTGCTAAACAAATTTAATTATGAAAGTGTTGCATACCCTGTAAATATAAGATTTTAGTAAAAATGCCACATAATATATACATTTATACAAATTATAAATAATACCTATAAATACATTGTTTATGGTTCTGATTATGACTGTCTAAAGAAAGCTTGATATATTTAGAAATAAATCAAGTGCATTCGTATTTATATTTTTGATTTTGAATATCAATATCCTTCAACGTTTTATAGGGTATCTTGTAGAGACAACAAGCGTTTCATGCCTTGGGCTGTATATCATTTTTTACACTCCTAAAAACAATTCAAAGTCAACAGCTTTGCGTGCACAAAATATGGCCACATTTGAATGTTTTTTGGTCAGTTTTGTTTGTTTTATTTTTTATGTTTATATATAATTTTTTTCGCACATATATGTATATATTTTTTCTTAACAAATATATGTCAAGTGCATTTTTTGCACAGTTGTTAGACATTAATTTATTATGTTTGTTGTGACTTCTCTTCAATTCTGCGATGCATTCTTCTCGTAACGTATCGTAATTAAAGCTTCAGTGAGGTTTTTTGTTTTCAAAGGTTGTTCGCTTAAAAGCTCTTATTTTGGATTTCAGCACACCTTTATGACAGTTAGCAAGGCTCTTAACTAAAAGGTTGATTATAAAATAGGAAAGAGTAGAATATTTGAATAGACAAAAAAGAAATTTGTGAATAACAAAAGAAATAAATTTTACAACTTTTTTACTAACCCTTTTATTTAATTGTTTTAATATAATTTATATATATAATTTATAAACATATATTTTATAAATATAACTATGAGTAGGAAATATTCCTTATTTGTCTTTCTAAAATTGTATCATATACTTTTTGTTTATTTGGGACTTTTGCTAACTTTTTTCTTTAATTTGTTTTTACAGAATGCCTTTTTTAAACTAAATTAAACTAATACATTTCAAGCCACTAAAAAAAACCGGCTTAAAAAAAAAAACAAAACAGTGAAACACTAAACTCCCAATTAAAATTAGCAAAAAAAAAAAAAGTTGGCTTTTATTATCGACTGGTTTTCTAGTTAAATATTATGCTCTTGCTGCTGCTGTTGTTGTTGTTGTTTTTGTCGTAGTTACTTGCGTTCAAGCCTATTCCACCCCCTCTGTCCATCCAGTGGTTTGTTTGTTATAATAACCTCGCTCTTTCTCTGCTGCTCTTTTCTTTCATTCTCTTTGGGCTGTCGCTCTTTTCTCGTTCTGTTGTGTGTGTGTTTCGCCTTTTTTGTTGTTCGCCGCTTGTTCTTGACGTTAGCTTTGTGCGCGTTCTTTGTCGTCGTTTTGTTTTCTTTATGTCTCTCACGCATGTTTTTGGGGCCGGTTAGCTTTTCGTTCTCGCTCCCACACACACACAAACACAAACACACAGATATTTTCTTTCGTTCTCGCACATTTTGCTCTCTTTGCTGTTGTTGCTGTTGTCTCCTCACAGTCAAGGACAAGTTAATGAACGATTTTGTTTTATATTTGCTGTTGTAATTCTTTTCAGCCGTTGTTCCTCTCAACTGTTTTGGTTGAGAAGGCTAGTAGCTGATGGAGGGGGCTGGATGGGAGGTGTACTCTTCACATATTTCTTCGCACATTTTGTTGACTCATTTTCGTTTGTCTTTCAATTTGTTGTTGGTGTCTTTTCATATATTTTTTCTTCTGCTTATTCAGTCGAAAATTTTGTTTTCGTTTTATTTATGCTAAAAATTTATATTTTTTCTTCTCGTTTCGCCGATGGGTTGAATGAAAGGCGCCAAAAATGCTCAAAAAGCAATTTTTCTAGACTATACCCTGTATTTCTGAGAGAAAAATTAGTATTTGTATCGCATTGTGATTTGCAATAGGTCTGTTGTTGTTGGAATAAAATTAATTAAAGGCAAGCATAGAGAATATAAACGAATCATATTATTTTGATCGTAATTGAATAGAAACTAGGTATGGCATTTTTTATGAATTGCGAATCTTTTATTATTATATTATTATCAATTTCTATCAATGAATTAATAATTAATATTTTTAATTAGTTAAACTTTCCGGTTTTAATAAATACAGGGTATCTTACAGTTGAAAACTTTTGTTAAAAATATCTGGGTTTGACTTTTGCTGCTTTTTGTTATATCTTCACTTTCTTTTCATTTATTTGTTTTTCGCTAAGCGCCGCAGTTTTATTTATTGTTCTATTTTTTCAACACATGAAAAACATTTAAAATTGAATTTAGTTTACTTTTTTTTCGGTTTATTTTGTACATAAATAATCAATTTTCATTCAATATTCGCGTGGGAGTGGGACAGTTATCTGTGAAGCTGGCCCACTTTGCGCATATGCCTGATAAACTTTTTTAAAAAAATTTGTATTTTATATTTATTATTATTATTATAAAATGTGTTTAGTTGCGTTAAACAAGTAAAGTTTTTTCTATTATTTATGACCACCTTTGTTGCTTTTGATTATTTCTTTATTTTAGTTTTGCTTTTGGACGACGAGCCCGTCAATAACAATTTGTTGTTTGTTGGCGCTTTCAGCAAAGCAGTTTATGGTTTGAATACCCTAGAAAAATGGATATTTGTGTGTAGTGAGGGTATCTCGTATTCGTTGGCATCGTATTTACCTTTGGGCCATTTTTTGCATCGCTTGAGTTTTAGTTTTGGACTGTGCAAATATTGTCTAACAAACAATTTGTGTTTGTGTTGGCAAAGTTTTTCTTTTGTCACATTTGGGTTGGGCTTGAGACTGTTGAAAATTTATAGCGCAAGGTTGTCATTGCCTACTTGGAAAGGTAAAAAGAGTTTTCATCAACCCTGAAAATAGTTTGTGTTGTCATATGATATAATTTAATGTGAAATTCGATAGGGCTGAAAGTATGCTCTGTGTGCATAGTGCAGAAGTGCTAGAATAAATAATGATTTACAAATAAATCTTGATTGATAAAGTAAAAGAATGAAATGAAATGTTGAAACAATTTTCACTCAGTAATTTCGAGAAAATGCTCTTGTTTCATGCACTCATGTCTCGAGCACTAGGCACAGGTATATCAATGATTGTCTGTTTCAATTAAAGTCATATCATGTAAAATAATAAAATAGAATTTGTTTTCATTCAATTTCTATGTGTATTTCATACTCAAATTTCAATTTCAATCACAAATTTTTGATGAGTCCAATGAAAATTGGGGCAAAGTGCCTATTCAGATTCAGCAATTTCTCTTAAGTAGAATGACGTATTGAAGGTGTTGGGAGTTGAAGCTCATGTGTCCTTGCCTCGTGCAGCGGTATTAATGGGACGATTCAACTGTTGCCGCAACAGTATGCATGTATGGGCGTGCTGGGCTTATTAAATATTTAAAATGATGTTGCCATATGTATGTGTATGCGGCATAAATACACTGGCAACTGTGGCACGTGCCACGCGTGCCGCGTTGACGCATTATGACAACGCAAATGCCATGGGAACGAAAAAAGCGAGAACAAAAATTATATACATATATAATAAATTGAACAATAATAAAAGTTCGTGTGGCATGAAAGTTAATTAGGTTCATTTTCATGAGCCTACCACGCGTGTAGCTCGGTGGCATAAAGAGATTGTGTTTATCTGCAGTAGCAGATATTATTGCCGTGTTATGATTTTTATATGATCCAAGCTTATCGTTGAAGAATGTCGCTCTCAATATGTCTCTCTCCCTCTCTCTCTCCCTCTCTCTCCCTCTCTCTCTCTCTCTCAATATCTCTACCTGTCTGCTGCATAGTTCTTTTATTTGCACTGCAATTTCTATATTGTTGCAGTCCACAAACTATGTTGCTACAAATGGCTTTGAGTTGCGGCAGTTGCTTGACTGATGAAGCAACTCGTCAACTGTCTTGCTCTCTAGCTGTCCCACTCTCTCTATTTATATTGACCTCTCAATCGCACTGTCCATTTGCAGTGTTGCCAGCTTGTCAACGGCAACGGCAACGGCATAGCCGCCGTGCAAAGAGCTTCACATAAGTTGTCGCTTGATTTACAGCTGAGCAATGTAACTAACTGCTGTCTGGTGTTCGTCTTTGATGTGCTTCTGATTCACTGTCCCCGCCTTCTCAACTGACGCCTGCCGCTTGACGTTTGGCCCCCATATGATTCATATCTCTATAGTACAAATGACGCCCTGTGCTTGCCACTTGGGGGTCAGTGGCCCAAACGTTCTAACAGTGGAAGCGCGCAAGATTAAAGACTGTGACTAGATAAATGCTTGCTGCTACGTAGCTGCTATGCTACGTTAATTAAGGGTATTAAAAAGGAATTCATATTTTACATTACTTACATGGACATTGCTATTTATACTTTACTGAAATGTTTCACTTCTATTAATTTAGTTAGGTAACTACGTAAGGTTTTAAATGGTTGATATAGTTTAAATTGAATATATCTCAAAGAATTCAATTCCTAGTAAACGTCATTTGATGTAGTTTGTATTACGTTATTGGCAAATATTACGTGTCTCAAATATAATGTATTTAAACAACAACTTAACGAATTACGTAGTTTAAATTGATTATTTCTCAAAGAATTCTAAACGTTATAAAGTAACGTAGTAGCACATAATAAATACGTTGGCTTACGTCAATTGATGCACTTCTGTATTACGTTATAAGCAAATATTATGTCAGGAAATGTGAATAATAGATTTTATTACGTTAGCTGGTGCAGTAGCGTATATTAAAAATTATGCCTAGCAGTAAACATTGTTTAATGACGTTATAAAGTTACGTAGTCAAACATGGAATGTTGATTTACTTACGTCAGTTGATGTGTTACGTTATATGAATAGATGCCATATTCATATGGAATTTTGTTACGTAACTACGTAACGTAGTTTTATTTGATTATTATTTATTAATATTTAAATTTCAACGTTTTCAAGTTACTTAGTCAAATCTTACCATATTTTATGCTGTTATGTATTGCATAACTATGTAAGACGTTATGTGTATAGCCCTTAATAATCTTATTGACAGTTCTTTTAATATTTAAATAGAAAGGGATGTTTGTAATGTGAAATGCAAATTTCAACAGTTGAACTCGCATCCAGTTGCTTTATAGATGCTTACGTAAATAAATGTCATTCCCAGGCAATGTAATTGTCACGTAGTTTTCATTAAAAGTTCAACTGCAGCTAATTTGATTTCATTAGCATTGCAGCCTGTTGGATGCTGCAGGATGAACAGCGGACATTGTCGGGATTAATCGCGGGGTTGGGGATTGCATTAAAGTTGTGGATTAAAAAAAAAAAAAAAAAAACATTGCTGTGATGGACGTAACTGGGATTCAGTGTGGAATTAGCTGTGAAAGCCGAGAAAAACTTATCAGCCATGCCAGCAGTTGCTGCGGCGGCAAAGGACATGGCTCCGCAGGAATGCGGGGATGATGGTTGTGGGAGAATTATTGATTTTGTTAATAATTGAATTGCAGCAGGCAAATGAAAAACTTTGCTGCTCTTCTGCCACTGATTCGTTTATGCTGTAGAAAACTTGGTCTTGGACTTTGCGGTTTGCCTTACACCTGACTTAATCTCTACCTGTTTTCTTTTCTATTTTGTAGATAACTACATCGACTGCTAAGAAGCTGTGGGAGAAATCTGATGGAAAGAGTGGTGCTGCAGCAGGCGGTCCACTCAATCCTTTGCAGATTCCCGGCGTTGGGGATCATTCATCAGTATGGAAGGATCACACATGGTCCACACAAGGCGAGAATATATTGGCACCGCCAAGGCCACGTAATTACCCACATGCCAGCGCTTCTGACAACTCAAACAGCGGCAATGCGGGCATTCTGAGGTGAGTTGGCTAACTAGGCGGAATCATACAATATATATAATATATTTCTTCTTTATATCTCATTCCTAAACAGCCCCCGCGATTCGACATGCGTTAAAATGGTTGAATATGTTCTGGGCGGTTCACCCACCAACAAGGAGAGTCCTTTGTCCAGCTTGGAGCCTCGGATGCGCAATTTGAAATTTGACGATAATGATAAGGTAAGTTGAGAAAGCAAATGAGAGACAGTTAAATAAAAATTTATAATATCTAACTAATATTGCAGTCACATGATGATAAGGAAAAGGCAAATTCTCCGTTTGATACAAACGGCTTAAAGAAGGACGACCAAGTCACAAACACAAATGGAGTCGTCAATGGCATTGATGATGACAAGGGATTCAAGTGAGTAGTAGGCCCATCTCCCAGTCTCCGTTGCATGTTGAACCAGATCATGATCAGACTGATCAACTTTTCTACTGTCTGCCTATCTCACTGACTGTCTCAGTGTCTAGTTCAAGTCTGGCCAATGGCATTGACATTAGAATGGCTATGTTGTAGGCCTGAGCCATGGCTTGAAACTGGTTTCTTCAAGGTCCGCAGCAAGACACGTTCTTGTATTGCGTGCAAGCGGGGGGAGCAACTGGGAGTTCTCGAGTTGCCTCGGTTGACTGTGTAGATATAAGAGGAACATAGCATATGAACGAATGAATGTGTTACTTGAGGCTGGCAAAATATTGTTTTTGGAGAAAGGTTATTGATGCAAGAAGTTAATTTGTATATATATATTTTTTTGATTAATTTAAATGAAATATGCTATGCAAAATGTTTTTTAAATAATATATGAAGTTGTTCTTCTAGTTTGCTGTAGCCTATGCAGCAATTTGCAGTAGATATAATAAGATATGTAGCCATTGAGGCAAAGCATTGAGTCAAGATATATTTTTGAAACTTTTGTGTGCTCTGAGGCGAATTGCTTTAATTACTATATTAGGGTTGGACTAGATTCAAATATTATTTAAATATTTACTTTGCCGTGTTCATAATTGAGCCGCCGATTGAGCGTGATTCCAAGACAATGTTGGTTGTGATGAGCGCAGCTTTGCTTGTTTTAAGTTTAATGCTCAGAGCACATATCGAGTAGATTAAGATGTTTCCATTGTTTTGGCAAAGCCGTTGCCGTTTAAGACGTCTTAGGGTTCTGGCAGGGGTTAGATCTCTTGCGAGTAGGCTTCGATGTCGTAGCAATCTTTCTGAATATCTGCTTGTGTGTGTCTATTAATCTGTTTATCGACAGTAGTAGCTTGAGGATTCTATGGAGTGTTGAGCCGCGTATGTACCAGGGAGAGTTTGTTATGTATTCTGCAATACCTGCACCCTTTTAGAATTTGATTTTGCAGCAATCCCCCAGATTTGCATTCCATAAGGAAACTGTTTACAATGCATTTCAGAAACATTTTTTATTTATGATTTTAATTATTTATGATTTTAATTCTGATCAAAGTTCTGTTTTACTAGTTTGGATTATTTCTTATTATTGCTTACAAATAAGTTTCAATAGTTTTTTAAGTTAATTTGATTTATATTTATTTAACTTTTATTTATTAAATTAACTTTCATTTCATTTCTTACTTACACCAGTTATTTGCTCATTTCATTTACTTTTGCTAGTTAAAGTATCAATAAACAATAGTTCCTCGCCAAAATTAACATTTTTTCCCAATTTTCTGTCAAGATTCGTTGACTCAACAATAAAACACCCACTTTGTCAAATGCTGCCCACTTGGCCCACATTTTTTTTTTGCTCATTTGCTGCTGAATTTTTATCGCTCTTGGTGTAATTATTTTCCTCGTCTTTTGCGTATTTCTGTCCCCTTGTTGTGGTGTTCGCATATCGAAAGATGATTCAGTTTTTTTTTTTTTTTTGTCAAGTGTTTTATATGTCTAGAGGTTTGGGTCTTTCGAAACACTTTCTAAATGAACTGCAGCGGCATGGCATTGCTGAAGTTGTTTATTGTGGAATGATATAATAATCTTTAAAGTTGAAGAAGTTTTTGTATATCTGAGTCTATGTATGCTGCTGTTTTAATATACTAGAGTTATTTATTATAGACTGTTGTAGTGGCGGCCCGATAATAAGTACAAAATCGTGGTTGTATTTCCTCGACTTTATTTAGTGCAAAAAGCTGTGTCTTTCTTCTTCGTAGTTAAATGTATATTCGTAATGCCAAAGAATGTAGGAAGAATAATCCCCGATTGCGAACCAGTAGGAGAACTGGAGTCGGAGTTATGCTATTAACAGCGCATAATACTGTCAATAGCATAGCATGTCGACGTGACGGAGGAGCAGCTATTGTTAATGCAATCTGACATTAACATAGTCTATTACGATATTACGATTCAATTTGTTTATTTAATAAAGCCTAGTTCATAATAGATCTTTCTTTATCGCATACTATTCGGATCTTTTTGTATTTCGGTCTATGACTGAAACTCAATTTTAATTGATGTTAAATTTTGAGATTCTCTGTTCAATTCAAGGATATCTATATTTATCCCCGTTTATCGTTCTATTACTTACTTGTTTTCTTTGATTGCATTTCTGGCTGTTTGATATGGTTCTTAATCTTTTCTTTTTCTTTCTCTCACTATTTCTCTGTTTCTCTCTTTATCTATGTCTCTGTCTATTCATATATTTCATTTTGCATTCTATGAGACATAAATATCTTCATCTTTCTGTTTCTATATATCTTTCCGTTTTTCGTCACTCTTCCCATTAACACTTTTTGTAATCTCTACTATCATAATTTATCTCCAAATTGATATCTTTACTCTCTGTGTCAATGAGTCTTCATAGTCTTTTTTTATATACTCATTCCCTATTCCATCTCTCTCTCACTCTGTCTCTCCCTGTCTCTCTCTGCTGAGCAAGCACAATTTGTAATCATATTTCAGTAGTCGCTTACAAAACACGCACTGCCTAAAACTTGAGGCCTTTTAAAGTTTTCTGTCCATTTGCAGACCGATAAATATAAACCAGTCGTGGTCGTGTCTTCAGGTTGTTGTTGTTATTGTTGTTCTTATTGTGTGCTGCTCTGCTTTGCCGGTTTTCTCTTTCAATTGACGGTGTTGTTGCTGTTGTTGTTGTTGTTTTTGCAATTTCATTGCCGGTGTCGGCGGCGCAGCCAAAACGTGTTTCAATGCCAAACGTAATAACGGTTATGATGTAAGTAATCAACAACAACAGCAGCAACAACAACAACAGCAACTTCACAGCTCTATTGAGTTTTTTTTTTTTTGTATAGCATTTAGTTCGATTAGTTTGCGTTTATGTTTGCTTTTGTTGCTGCCTGAGGTTTCGTTTTCTGTTTTTTATTTCAATTTTTTTATGTTCCAAATGTTTTTTTTTTTTGTTTTTGCTCACGTTTTATGCGCTGCACACTGAAATTTAGTTGCGAAAATTTTAAACTCGGCTTCAAATTGTGGCAACAGCCCCAACTTTGGGCTGGAGGCATGAGTTCGAGTTTTCGAGCTTGTGGCGTTTGTGGTTTCAGTTACTACACTTGAGCACCTGTCCGGCGACCTACTCTCGGCATAGACTTGGCCAGTAGTAACAGATTGTGTTGTTGTTGTTGTTGTTGTTGTCATCATTGTCTGCCTGCTAACTTGGTCAACTTGCTCTGCTGACCTTTTTATTCACTTTTCTGTCTGGTGCGCTTTCTTTTTGGTTTCCCCCGTTGAAAGTGAAAAATTTCGTTTTTCATTTTTGTGCCCATGGCATAAGCGAGATTAGAATATTAGATTTTCTTTGACCACAAGCAGAAAGAGAACTGACCTAGCACAAGTTAATTTAATGAATGCTGAGTAAATGGAATCCTTTTAGGAATGCATGAAAATTGAGTCTAATTTTGAAGCAATTGAATGTAAGAGCTCAGTTCTTTTTGTTTAATTTATAAATGCATAATATCTTGACGTATTTAATCAGTTGGATACTTGAAAGTTTCTAGTCAAATTCATAAAAAAACTTTAATTCTATTGTTCAAGAATTTGATTAACAAATATCATATATAATAATTCTTTATAAATTCATAAAAAAAACTGTAATTATATTCAACAATTTTCATTGTAAATATTAATGTTTTATTAATGTTTATTTAATTCATCTTCACAAATTTATAAAAGCAAAAATTTTGCAACATTAAAATTGTTACAGTTTAAATCAAACTGTTAACACGTGCCAGAGTAACAACTGAACAGTTTGGGTAGCACTGGTATAGCGCATTGCCATGACGATTAGTCAGGCTCATTACAGTTCTACAGTCACTGCAGTTGCTGTGTTACTGCTGCTGCTGCTGCGACTGTGTTTGGTGTTAATGACCGGACAGCTAAATTATGGCCAATTTGATACGATTGCATATGTCAGAGCGAGATGGCAGATAACACATGATGTGAGTCAACAGCAACTTAAGCAAACGCATACAGTTGCAGACGCACTGAGCGGCTACAAAGGCATTGACAGAGTGCGAGCTATGAATGAAATGTCTAAGCAAGTAAATCCAAATACTCACAGCTAATGCTAATTATTTATATATACACATATTTACATTTGAATCTAAAGCGCCATACGTTTGAAGCAGTTGGCATAAATTGTGTATTTGATTTAATTTATGGCCATTGCCAGTTGCGGTTCGAAGAGACAGACTTAATGCTGACGTCATAGAGTAATAGACCTCAAACGTTCATTCAATTAGTCCGAACAAGTTTGCTGCTTAAGTCTTTTGTGTGTGTGTGCTTGCACAGTTGGTGAGTCAGTGTCAGTGACTTGTCAACTGTAGAAACGTAAATTTAAATGAAAATTAATCTTCGTCCAATTGAGAGAAAATTTCATTTTAAATAGCTAATTAGCTTTGTCTATAATTCGTTTTGAATTATGGCAACAGTTGCGAAATCTATGCGTACAGTTTGAGAGTGTTGTACTAAAATTGTGATTTGTTTTAGTACAGCGCAGGTTCGTGTCGAGGATGAAGTGCAGCATTTTTGGGTTGTTGTCTGTGCTAATCGTTTGTAACAGTGGCTGAAAAACTGTTGCAAGCATTACACAACTTTGAGCTGTAAAATAAAACTGGATTCATTGAAGGAGTAGGGCAGTGAATGTAAAACTTTTATATATATACTAAACAAGTTCTACAGTGCATTTGCAACTGTTTTAGTGGATTTTATATCCACAATGCAATGACTCTTTGACTAGAGTTTATCATATAACAACAATGCTTGTAAAACTTTTGATATTTTGATAAATTTAATTTGTATTTATTTGTTTTAATTGTAGTCGCACTCCCGGCTCTCGTCAGCCCTCGCCCGCAGAAGAGACCCTGCCACGCCCACCCACACTGCTCGATCCCACACACCATGGCGGCTTCCCACAAATGCCGCACTTCAATCACATGCTCATGGATCACGGCCAGGGCCACGGCATGGGCGGTGCCCTTGGTGGCAACAATTCGGTGGGTGGTGGCGGAGTGGGTAGCGGTGCCGCCGCAGCGTACGCGCATCAGCAGATGGCGGCGCAGATGAGTCAATTGCAGCCGCCAATGATGAATGGAGTTGGTGGCGGAATGCCAATGGCAGCACAGGTGAGCAGCGCCCTTCATTTGCTAGTTTGACATGCATTGTAAATACATATATTTATCCATTTTGTGTCAGTCGCCCATGTTAAATCACCAGGGCGCTCAAGCAGGCGGACCCAATCACATGGAATCTCCTGGCAATCTCTTGCAGCAGCAGCAGCAGCAACAACAGCAAAATTTTGATGTACAGGTGAGTGTTTGCTAATATTGATGAAATTTTGTTGGTGTAATTTATTCGAGAGTACAAATAACTTTCTTGATATGCTTAAGAACTGCGTTCAATAATTCATGTGAATTATATCTTATTTAATTTCGTTTTTGTTTTATGCGCTTTGCAATGCTTCTTAGACTTGAACGAAATTCGAGTAAAATCGAATCAAAAATAGGCGTGGCTGAGTCCATCTCAGCATCTTTCCATATGGAATAAAATTTCATGCACCAAATTTATAAATCAAGCAAATCTGTACAAAAATTTCTTTTTTAATTTTGATAATTTTTGATAAATTTTATTTGAAGTGTATTTTTAGTATAGATAATTTTATAGAATTTATTTTTTATTTATTTTATTTTGAAGTATATTTATAATATAGAAAATTAAACTTTTATTTATTTGATTTATTTTTATTTTACTTACTTGACATTTAAGCAACTTAATCTAAATATATATTTATTAATAAACATTCCTAGAAGTATAAAAGAATAATAAATAAGGAATTAAATCAGCTCTCTCTGGCATGGGGATGTTCTTCTGAAAGGGAATATATTGATATTAATGGAAAGCCTTGCATACTTTCAGGCAAAAACTTTTTAGTTTTTATAGGGTATCTCGTAAACACTTGAGAGTTGTACCCTTAGCTGCATTTGCAAAATGAGGTCATGTGTGTTGTTCTAGTTGATATGTGCGTGTATGTGTGTGTGTGTGTGGTGTTGGCGAGTGCATTTGAAGTGGCCATTGCAGCTGCTAATTTACCACATCCGGCTGTAAGCAGCTGCTGCTGCTGCAATGCTGCAATGCGCTGCACGTTGATGTCACCCAAGAGCCATTTCCGGCACACAAAAACCTCTAAATGCGAACAACAACAAGAACTTATCGCATGCCGTTTATTTCGAAACAAAACGGAAATCGGATTTATTAGCCGCAAAATTGCTTTTAAGCTTTTGCCCGTTCATTTGCGCAGTGGCTCTCAAACCGATAGCCCAGCGCACCACCTTTATCTCGCCCTCTCTCTCATACACACACACACCCTTTCGCATTACCTCTCTCCTTAGCTCTTTGCCTGTAATGACATTTCTCTTGGCATTTTATCTTGTGGCGTCAAATTGAAAATCAATATATGTTGTTGCAGCTGCAGTTGCTGTTGCTGTTGCCAGCTTCCGGTACGGCCACGCCCACAGCCTTACCCAACTCCTTGCCCATTGAGCCTTGGCAAAAGCAAATTGACATTTCCACACTTTAGTCCTTGTCTCTGGCTTCTGCCTGCTGCTGCTGCTGCTGCTGCCCTTCCTTCTGCTCCTCCTGTGCCTGCTGCTGGGCCAATCTGTAGTTCCGCTTTCAACGCACAAACATGCCACACCCATTCCCTCGCCCTCAGCTGCTGTAATTTTTGTGTCGCTTTTGTCTTTTAACTTGCATGCTGCAAGTTGGTTGGCTGCAACTTTTACGTTGCACTTTCTGCCTTTTGGCTTGCCCTGTGGTTCGCATCTTGGCAACTTCTGGCTACACTTGCCACATGCCACTTGCGCCTGAGTGTGTGCTACAAAGAGCGTCACACACAGCAACAGGACGAATCCAAGCGGCAGCTGATGTCATTACGTTTAAAGCTAAAGTTTGGCTTTTTGTGAACGCATGTGGCAAAATCGCCTCTGGGGCACGCTTGAGCTTAGCACATCCCATTTGCTGCAAACAGTTTGGCCCATGCTACATGCTCTAATTGTAGCTGCTAAAATGCAGGACAGGTCGGCAAATGAAGTTGATTATAACTTTGCAAATGTCTAAAGAATCTTTTAGTAAACCAGCTAGAAAGGAAACCAGAGCATATTAAAAGTCGATTAGGATTTTAAACATTTTAATTAGAGTTCTTTGTTAATCGAGACGCAATTCTCATGTATGTTTTTTTCTAAATTAAAATTTTGTGTATTTAATATGTATTTATTTTTGCTAAACTCATTTTATGCTGTCTTCAGCATTTTGTAAAATTAAATTCCTTTTTTTTTTAGTTTTATTTTATATTTTATATAAACTTTTTGAGAGTTAATTTTTTTGTGAAATTCCAATTCAAACTAAAAAAAAAAAAAAATAATAATAATAATAAATAATAATATTTATATATTTATTATTATTTTATATAATTATTTTATAAATTATGTTTTTTTAATTTGACAAATTTTTAAAATATTTAAAATATGCACAAATTAAAAAACAAATTTTATTTAAATTACACAAAAGCTATTCAAGATTTTTTTTTTTTGCGTTATCCTTGATGATGATTTAAGCATAATCCTTGATATTTAACTGCAGTTTAATTAAAGTTTCGCAAATGCACTCTGAGAGTGTCTGCTGCTGCCGTCCATTGGCTTCCTTTGATTGTGTGGCCTGCCAGCATTTTTCTTCGTTGGGCAATGGCAAATATGTTTTTGGTCATATTGAAATTTATATTGATGGTCTTGGCAGGTCGTATGTCTTGGCAACAGTTTGCATTTATTTCGATATGTTCTGTCTGCCAGGCATTGTTTCTCTCTGCCTCTGGTCGACTCTCTCTCTCTCTCTCTCTCTCTGTCTCTATCTCTTTTCTTTATTTGTCTGGCTGTTGATCTGTGTCTCTCTGTGTTCCACCCGTTGCCTATAAATAATGATTTCTTTGCAATTTGAGCAGCTACTGAAAGTGCCATCTCTCTCTCTCTCTCACTCTGTCCAGCTGCACATGCGGGCTTTCTCACAAAATGCATATGTAATGGCATTGTTCATAAGAAACGTAAAGTTCCTTATCTATATGTAATCATATATGTATACAAGAATCTTAGACTTAAACTTGTTCTATTGCAAATGCAGGGAAATAAATCTAATTTAATTTCAATGTAATTAAAGTATTTTATTCTAAACAAGTATTATATTCATTATATTGTACTCATTATCGATTAAGTTGGCTGAGCAAAGTCGTTGAAATATTGATTATAGAATGAATGGACAGTTTTACATGTTGCTTGCTTTTATTCACAAATTATTGATTGAAGTAATCAAAGGATAGTCAATAAATAATTTAGTCATCTATAGCCGAGAAGAAGAGGCATATATGTATATATATCTGTATATGATATACTACATGACAATATTCTCATATGACAAAGCTTTTTTTCATACATATTTCTTCAGGAATATATATGCACATATATTTATATATATATACGTGTATATATATGAACTATACATTTAAATATGCACATATATCTTGATATTGCGAATTCATGTCGAAATCGTTGTATTGTGTTGCCATACAATGGCCACACGTGCAGCCCCTGCCGTGCTGCCCCCCATTGGGGGGTGGGGCGTCAGAGTCAACTTTGCATGTGATTCGTCAGCTTTTGTGGTTTGTTAATATCGACGACATTTAATAAAGAAATATGCACGAAATGCACTGGAAGAGAAGGAAAGCCGAAAAGCCGCATGGTGCATTAAAAGAACAACGTGTATGGAAGGGAGAGGGGTACGAGTGGTATATGTAGAGCGGATACTTGGATAGCTGTTAAATCGCAGTGCATTATCCATTATCGACAACATATTGTCGCCTATCGTCGCCTTGTGCAATCAATTTCAACAACTTTTTCCTTCTTTAGTCTTTTTTATGTAATATTTTCTTGTTTCTTTCTGCCTTCATATATACGTACTTTATTTATGCCTCAGTTCTTAATGCTCTCCGCCAGCATACTCTTAATGCTCGTATATCATGTGCACAGTAATAAATATAATAATGATATAGTGCATTAAACTGTCTCTTAAGTATATGTTTTTCTTGATGTGGCGGCAGGCACAAATGACTTTCGAATGAAACAATTTGATGTGAGATAAATATAAAGTATGAACAATTAAAATCGTGAATAATAAGTAATTTACTAAACATATTTCAATATTTCCATTTAATTTCTATAAAACCTATTTTCATACTCATATTTGCTTTTATTTGCTTCACGATTGGCATTCAAACTTTTTGATGCGATTTCCATGGTTATTTGCTTTTTCAACTGAAGCCTAACTATCTACTAATCGCTGCAAAGTTATTTTGATATAAATAAGCACGACAGCTTTAGACAAGTTTGCTCACCCACGGCTCACAAAGCACGGTGCATGGCGCACGGAAAACTTTGCTCATTTCGCGGGCGAATATTGTAAAGTTGGAAAATGTAGCAAGTGGCGGCGCCCTCAAGTTTTCACTCAATAAAAGTAATTATAAATGCGGACGAAACTCGGCGTGGCATATGCTTAGTTCCCTCAGTCATCATTTACCTATTCACATTTTCGTCTCAGTTTTGATGTTTGCCTTTTTGATACGCATCAAATGATTTCGTTGTTGTGTTAATCAGTCAATGGGGATTTGGTTGGACTTACGACTAAGAGTGCCAAGAGTTTTTCGTGAAATTGTCTATTTTGGGCGGATTTGCTCTGATCCGCAAGTCGAACTAATTGATTTTGTATTTTACTTTTTGATTTTTTCCTACTTTGGCTTAACTTGTTTACATGGTAAGCTGTTAATGGACGTGACTTTTATGAAAGTTGGTTAACAGACTGAGGTAAACGCAATGGCTGCGAAGAGTAAATATAGTAAAAGCTAATTATTAAGTATACATTTTGGTTTGCTATTGTGAATGTTTTCCTTGATTTACTACAGTTGAAATCTGACTTCTAATGATTTTGTTTATCATTAAATATTTGGATAGATAGAAAAATCAATTAATATTATATATTTTAGTTGTAAGACAAACAATTTCACTAAAATGCCTTAAAATCATTTTAAAAAAATGCAATATATTTAAATTTTAATCTCTACAGCTATTTATATATATTTATTTATAGATAATATTTATTAAAATTTTTCAAAACATATTTTTCTTGCCCACAAATCACAAAATTCAAATTTTCCACAATTATAATATTTTTATATATACGCAAAAAATGAAAAATTTGCATAAAATTCCATTTATGTAAATCAATAATATGGCGAAATGGAGTCGATAATATGCAACATCTGCTCTGCATTGTTTTTTGCCAGATAAATTTGCCATTAATTAAGCGTTAATTAGCATGCAAATGTGTGCGTAATTAATTATGCATGTAATATAGCACGTGGCACTTGCCGCTTTCCACTTGCCACATGCCACTTGCCACTTGTGCAAATCCAATTGTAGCTATAAAATGCATTCAGCGCGTGCTGCCAATCAGAAATTGCTTCTAAGTCTCAGGCGGCTTTGATTGAAATCCCAATTCCAAGTTTCAATTAAAATTTCTCATTAAACTAAAAATTGGCAACGTCTGACAGTTGCCTTTGCGTGGCGCCAACTCGTTTGTGTTGGCAGGTATTAAATAAGTTGGCTGCAAATTTAAAGCTAGCTATATACAGTAGAATCCGGTTATAACGACGCTCAAAGGAGCGATGATTTTACGTCGTTATACCCGCAGCGCGCTATAACCAAAAGGAGAATTACTTTTTAAAATATTTTTATGGTTGTATTTTTTCATTATTATCGTCATCATTGCACTCTGTGTCTCTCTCTCTCTCTCTCTTTCTCTCTCTCTCTCTCTCTCTCTTTCTCTCTCTCTCAAGCAAAGGTTCTGATCACTGATAAATTTCTAACAGCGTCTTTTGAAGCTTTAATGGTTTGTCCTTATTTCGCTGTACACACGTCGTAATACCCGGTTGAAATGTGAAAATTATTGTCGATAAAGGCGTGTTGTCCCTTTCATATATGTAAGTTTGTATGGGGACCAACCAAGACATGGAATCATCGTCGCAATAACCGGATAGACACTGTAAGCGGATTCCATAATTATGAAAATAAATAGCTTAAATTGATGATAAGTTAGGACAGTGTTGCCCTTAAAGAGAATTTCACTATTTACATTGGGCAGTGCTTTAAAATATTGTCATAAGTTGGCAGGCTTGTCGAAGAGACTAGCTCTCCAGCAACTTGCAATTGACTATCTATACCTTCAGATCTTGATCCATTTAAATATTCAACTTGAGTGACAAGTTTACAGTACACCTACAATTTCGGATTAAAATTATTCATGGCATTCATACAATAGGCTGGCAAATTTTGTCAAGTGGCTGCGTTTGCTTAATTAATAGTGTCGCCTTTTACACGTTCGTAACTATTTGGCACTTGCTAATTAGCATTTGCCTGCCCGCAAACTTGAAAGATGACAGACGCGAAAGTCCTTCAACGAATTACTGTGTATTTTCGGTCGGCTTTTGTCGCTAATTGGACTTTATTGGTGGCAAATGTCAAGTGAAGCGCGCTATACACCACCCACTGTGTGTTAGACGATGGCGGCGACGGACCCTAACACCATTTTCACATTTTCTGATCATGGTTCACTGATAACAGAAGTATTTGTCGTTGCCAAGACTGCTGCCACTGTACGTAGACCCCCAACCAGAGCAATTTCTCTGTAATTTTCTCTGAGGCGTTCGCGTGTGGGCAGCGAAGCGTAGCCCCAAAATGCAATTTGTGACTCAAGCATATATATATATATATCTTCTTTTTTTTTTTGAGCTTAGCGTTTTGTGGACGCTCAAAAGTTTGCCATTTAATTTTTCTGGCTCGATTACACTTGAACGCCTACAAGCTGCCCATAGTTCCTAATTTATGATGCAGTGAAAGTGCCCCGAAAAGGAAATCGATGATTTAAATGGACTCTTAGCATAAGGCGAATTTCAAATTTGCTGATATAGGCAGCTTATAAAGTCATTCCATATTTTATCATAAGTGGAACGTAATAAGAAGGAAGCTGAGAATGAGAAACGTATTGCAAAATGGACAAATGTAGTTTAAAATGTATAATGGAAATTAGGATTTAATTTAGTTAATCTGTAGTGTAAACAAGTCTGCAAATTTATTAAAAATTGGCAGCTCTGAGGTTTATAACAACATTTGCTACAGCAAGTGAAGAGCGTAGTATAAAAGTTAATTCTCATTTAATTAAAAAACTAAAATGATTTGTTACGAACGTAATTTACCAACTCTAAGTTGACAGTCTCAAATTTTAGACTCCAAATATACATATATATATATATACAGAGTTTCAGCGAGTAGTGACTCTGCCAACTCGCTTAAGATTTTGCCCAAGTTCCCTTATTGTTATTGCCTACTTATGAGCTAATCTAGCCGTTGTATTGCGGCCCGCAATGACTGGAATAGGAAAAAAAAAAAAACAACTCAGCAGCTTAATTTGATTAATTGCGTCATGCGGAGCAACGTCGTCAAATGATTTCACACCATGGAGCTGAGCTACATTGCCTCAAACTTCGACTGCCGGCCCGTCCAGCCCGTCCCTTGCCTACTTGTCCTTTGCATGTCTGGCAACGCCTGTCCAGATACTGGAGTGTGATAAGTGCGCCCGGGGTGTTGTATTACATGACAACGGCTGGCCATGGAATTTACGACGTAGTTTTTTCTAATTTTTCTATTTAATTAGCACACACACAGAGACACACAGGAGTACTTGGGGTTGGTAACATCACAAAGAAATATCCTGTCAATATGGAAGAACTTTGGGCTCCATATTGAGGGTTGTTCCATACACTTTCCGGCCGGCGAGACAAATGGATCGACTGTCTGACAAACTGTTGCCATTTACTTGCCGTCGCTTAATGATGTCAGCATGTTAATTAAAGCCAAATTATTTACTAAAGTTACCCAAAAGGCATGAAAAAGGTTCAAATGGCCTCTCCTCTGTTCAGACCCTGCCACTGATGAGGTGTTAAGCTGTATTCGCTTGTAGACAAAATGCTCTTTTAGAGTTTTTAAGTGTTGGCTTTATTACTTTTAGTTTAACTTTCTATTCGTGATGCATGTGAGGATAAACTTTGTTGAAAGCGGACTTGCCTGAAAGGTGAAAGGTTTGGCATTGGAGTTGATACGCAGTGATGCATGAAAATCATATATCTTTATACAGATATATGTAAACATTAGACAATAAGGGTATGTCACTTCACGGAAAACATTTCTGACAAATCTTGAAATAAGAATTTAGTTCTTTCAGATCCTTTGGGTTGCTAACTTCACTTACGCTTGAAATGTGTATAGCTGTACATATATATATAATGTACAACTATATATATATACATTTTTTTAATAATATTTTTGTTTCTGACTTACAACAACTTTTTCATTAATAGTTAACAAGCTTCATAATTAAGCGGCCAGACACAAGAACTTGCCTGGGTTTTCCTTCCTTTCTGCAACTTTCACAATTCTCTTTTTCGCCCCTTTTTGTGCTGTTGCTTTTCCCTTGGCAATTTCTTGACAGATTTTCATAGTTGCCGTCTCGCTCACTCGCTACCGTTGTGTTCGCTGCTTATAAAGTAGTTTCTTTTTCGTTTTTCTTTTTTCCTAATTTCCCAGTCTGTCAATGGCTTGGCTGGCTCTTGGTTCTTGTTAGCCATTTGTTTGTTTGTTTCGAGGCGGTGTCATGAGATTTCTTAAGCAGTTTCAAAGCACGACTCACCTTTCAGATGCAGCTACGGGAGCCGCAATTCTTGTTGCTCATTTTCCAAGCCACTTGACTCGGCGCTTTTCTCTTTGATAAGTTGCGACAGATCTGTCGCAGAAATGAATATTAAAATTAAAGAAAAGAATATAATGAAACTTTAAGAATTTCTAGTTACAATCATATTCGGAATATCACTGAGTCGTAAATTGAAATTGGCTCATTAGCAAACGGTTAACCACAACAACCCGAAGCAAAGGAAATTGTCGCACGCCCCAAGCTCTGTCTTGTCTCGGCGACTTAACAAATTTGTTGCCTTTTCCGTTTGGATGGGGCGCCCACACAACTGTGAGCTGTGTGTAACTCATTTGTTGGTCAGCAAGCTTAACTAAAACTAAAAGCATGTAAAGTTCAGACAGAAAAAGGGAATTCCCTCTGCATATGTATATCAAGTGTTTGGGAGAAGCGCTTATATATGTATGGTTGCTTAAAATGTGTGAGAGAAAGTTTTTCATTGAATTTTATAGAACCGACGCACATAGCTAGACAGTTGATAAAATGTTGACAGTTTTGGGTGAGTTGTTGTTGAGAAAGAGAATGCTATTTGAAAGTTGGTAAAGGCAAAAGTTAAAAGCGTTTGTAAAACTTGACATTTGTGAAGCCGGGAAATCAATACTTGAGACTTGAAGTGTGAATAGATCCTAATTGTATTTATTCGAAATATGCACTTGAATCCCTTTGAGTTGAAGACTTCACGCAACTAAAAACACATCGAAAGTCTGGGCCTTACATTAATATTTCAAATAGCTAAGCATTGTCGATGATATAATAGAATTCGCGATTTTTAAGTTTAGTCAAAGTGTTCCTATAAACTGTTCAATTTGCTCGTGAGAATTGAGCAATTAGTTTGAAACAATTTCTTGATGCTACAAAGTAGTAAATGTATTATACTACTATATTGTGTATATAGTAGTTTTCGTTTAGTACTTTTTTTTATGTTTAAGAAGAAAAACCTACACTACTATATACTATTTACTCGGGATCTGGGCTGTAGTTGAAGTTTGAAAGATTTATTAATTTAAAGTTAATTAACTTTACAATTTAACTACACTTAAATTCTATCAAAAGTGAATTCACTTTTATTATAGGTCACGTTTCGTATTATTATTATAATTTTTTTTTTTTTTTTTCAAATTTTTTGGTATTTTTTTTGCATTTAGTTTTTTTTTTTTTTTTTTTTCAAATTTTTTTGGTACTTTTTTGCATTTAGTTTTTTTTTTTTTTTGCCTACAAATTGTGCTAATTAGGCTAGCAAAAGTCGTTCAATATGGCCAACAATAGGTCCAGTTATTTTTTTTTTTTTTCGAAATGCAAAGGCTTAATCAACACGCGAGCGTTAATAAAATCGCCTGAACAGAGGAAGAAAAAACAATTGCGCCGAATACTAATTGTGTACTTTTGTGCGCGACCAGCGTTGCCATATCTCTGCTCCAGATTCACCCGCCTCCTGCTGCATTTGCCATATTGTAAATAATTAATGTCGCGCGGCCGGGCAATCAACGTCCGTTGCATTCAGTTGTCAAGCGACTTCATTTACTGGGTATTTTCTTTTTTTTTATACCCTGAGCCCATTGAAAATGGGAAATCAGGGTATAATGGTTTTGTTAAAAGTATGTAACAGGCAGAAGGAGGCGTGGCAGACCCCACAAAGTATATATATTCTTGATCAGGATGACGAGAAAAGTTGATATAGCCATGTCCGTCTGTCCGTCCGTCCGTCCGTCCGTCCGTCCGTCCGTCCGTCCGTCCGTCCGTCCGTCCGTCCGTCCGTCCGTCCGTATGTATGAACGCGTCGATTTCCGAAGATACAAAAGCTAGAGAGTTCATTCTTTTTGTGTTAGGTTCGTATATTGCACGCGCAGTACGAGTTTGTTTCAGAAATTCGATAACTTGTATATTTGTAAAGTTATCGATAAACGAATTTATCGGGACCCAGTTATAAAATTCTAGCTAATTCATCTTTAGAGTTAGAGTCTCCAAGTCTTCTGCATATATATAGATACTAATTTAATACAATTTCGGTTTTTGTCAGATTTTGGATTCCGGTCCCCACTTCGCCCCACCACCCCCAAATATGAAAAAAATGCATTTCAAATACTAGAGACATGCAGTTTGGTTTAGCATATAGATATTAATATCGTAATCATAATCTGAAGATATCAATACGATTGTCCATCTAGAAACAGAATTATTGATCATCAAAGTTTTCTCATCAAAATCCATGCGGCGCAGCAGCAAAGCAGCGAGACAGCAAGACGCTTGCAATGCTTATCCACATGCATACACACATACATGCATACAAGTGTAGATATCGGTGTCTATGTGTGGTTTTGCATGCGTGCAGAAACGAATCGAATAATTCTTGGAATATTATTCGTTCGAAGAAGGGCTCAGGGGATTTCGTAGTCGAGCAGTCTCGACTACAGCTTTCTTACTTGTTTATTATTGTTTTTTATGCACGTCGTTCTGCGTACTTCGTGTGTTTAACTGGGCGTGGCGTTGCCCATAAAAACTGGTGACAGACAGTCATAGATTGCTGTGCAGTGCAGTGGAAGCCTACTCTCACGCTCTCCAAGATATATGACAGGCTGATGGTTCAGCTACATTTGACAGTACCTAGCTGCTATTTCCTCTAGCCTTTGCCAGTATTCCAGCTCAGTGCATTTTAATAGCGTTACCATATTCTTCAATGCACCGGTGCACTGGCAGCACCCCTCACATATATATATGTATACATATATATATATGTATATATTCTTTGCTTTTATACATTTCGCTTTAGTTACGCCCCTCCGCTTCTCGCATGTGACATGCAATCAACTATCGCCAAATTTGCGGGCACACTCTATATCGCTATCATATCACCTCATCGTCTACCCACTGCCTATTCGCCCATTCACGTCTAGGCAACGTATCACGCCTTTTATATTTACGCTACATTTAGCCTGAATTTGTGTCTGTTAATAGTTGTTTCTTTTTGGTTTTTTGTTCCACTGAATGAAGGAATAAAAACTAAAACTCAGCACTATGAAAAGTGATATTTAATGGGTTTTTATGGCTTTCGTGTTGTATGACAAGAGCGATGATCATAATCTAAGCAATTGATAGAGTTCGAGTCATGGATATGGCACACGCAACTCAAGTTTGAAATCGGACTAACAGTTCTCTCGCTCTCTTTTTTTTATTGTTTTTTTTTTTTATTTTTTATATTTATTTTTTATTTTGATTTGATTTGCTATTCTATAGTTTGCGGCACAACCTTGCGTTGGCATTGATTGCATAAAACACTTTGAAATACAATTTTCTTGATGTAGTTTATTCTTATGAATACTCTTGGTTTGTTCGGGTATATTGATTGTGTACACTGCTGTGATTGCCGAATAATATTTATATAATGACATAATAAGGTAAACCTTTTAGGACTTTGAATAACGAAAGAAATTCTAAAGGACTTCAGAATTTTAAGTTCCTTCGGAAATGCCGCAAACAAAATAATATTTTGCTATATACCTATATAATTTTGTTATAATACAAAAAGTGTTTTAACTCCATTAGATAATAGAGTAGCTCAACTCGAGTTTAGTTTTATTTATTTATTTTTTGTTATTTTCTTTATTTTACCCCATTGTGTTTTTGCTTTGATCAACTAGCTGAACTAGCTGCTGTTGTTATTGATTTTCTTTGCACTTTTATTTTATTTCTATTTTTTTTTGTTAATTCAATTTGTTATAAACACGTTGCGCTCCATTGAGGCATGAAAAGCTGGCGCAATGCCCGTAAATTAGCCAATGCGCTTGCATAATCAAACACAATTGAAGCACACACGTAATGCCAGTTGGAAGCTAACTTGTTTCCTTTGTTTTTTTCCAAAAATCATTTTTTTTAGTTTTCCATAAAAGTTAATTAGAATAGCGGCTTTTCACGCCTAGAGGCCAACAGCATGTCGACTTTACATTATTTTCAAGGACTAACAATTAATTAGGCCTTTGGTCAGGCTTTTTGCAGTGGCTTTTGTTGTCAGCTACTGTGTTTACAAAGAATAATCATCATTAGCTGCGCTTGTTACAGTCTTTTGTTTATGCCTGTGTGTGTGTGTGTGTGTGTGTTCGGGTCTTAAAAGTGCATTTAGCAGGCGGCTTTGCTAATGTTCGCGATTCAAAATGGCAGCCGCATAATTGTGTGTACTTTGTGTGGGCATTAGATGAAGATGCGACATCTTTTCAGCAGCGTGTTATGCATTTCATTATTAAGGTGGGGCAGGGCTTGATTCCTTTCCCCCATGGACCCCTTGCGTATTTCCTAATCTATGCATTTCGCACAATGAGCGCTCGTTAAATGAATGCACGCGCGCGTCTATTCATAATGCCCTATAAATGGAGCATTACGATTTCACATGAAATTGTTTGTGCATTTGCAATGCATTTCTGTTGAAATGCAGATTATGTGGTTGTAAGATGAGTATGAAAGCTCTAGACTACAAGCAACTCTGAACACTGCTCTGACATGCTATTGGAATCGTTGTTTGCTTCCTATAGAGTATTGATGTTTCCTTTAAACTTTCACCAATTGTTGAAAATTCCAAAACCGTTCTTACATAATGGCTGCACCCAGTGTTCCTTAAGCTTTTGTTTTCTACGAATGCATCCGCATTTTGTGGCTCTTTTGTGGTTGTGTGGAAGGGCTTATGTCTGAATGTTGAGTGCATGGGAATTTCATGCACCAAGACGCTTGCATGCAGCTTCCATTTAGACGGGCTGTCATTGTATGCAGTTAGCTCGCTTGCCATTCTCAGTTCTCGTTGTCGTTCTGATTGACGTTTGTCAATCTAGAATTATGTGCTTGGAAGTTTTCTATTGTTTTGGCATAGACTCGGCTTCTTTGAGAAGAAGCCCTTAGAATATTTCTAATTAGACTGAGAGTGGCTGCAATTCATGGCTAAGTGTCAGTCAGCGCTGTCATCTCTGGCCACACTAATTGACAACCCAATCAACTCAACTAAAATATTCAGTTAATTTGTATAGTTTGTGCTGACTGACTGACAGCAATGCTGTAGAGTATATACTACAAATTATTTCATATTTGCATAGAAGACTAAGCGTTGCGAGTCTTTCGAAAATATAATTTCTTTACATCCTCCCTAGATTGCTCGCTAGTCGTGTCGTACACTCTGTGCTCCTTTCACACTTGACACCTGCCCGAAAGAGTGTGCTATGCTTCTTTGCTTGTTTTACGACATAATTACATTTTAATTCCCACAGATAACAAGAGCAAATAACACGGCAACAACTGCTCTCTACAATAATAATATAAACTTTGGCAAACTTTGAAAGCACACAGAATTATACAGCCGTACAGCAGGAAAAATCTGCATGAATTATAATTATATTTTTCATTAAAATTCACCTTGAGCGCTGGTGCGCACAAGTTTTAACTTTTGCCCAGATTTGATGGCAATACGCAACACGGCTCCCCGAAACTTGTGGCATTGTGTCGCCATCTGGCGGGTGGCAAAGACGTTGACTTGATTTACTTATTTTTGATCACCTTCAAAATTTTTAATGAGCTGCAATTCAAATGTAAAGCAGCAAACATTTTTGCGTGTATATTAATTGAATTTTGAGGTTTTTAATTAAGATGAAGATGAGGAAAAATTCAATTCAATGAGCTCTGTCGAGAGGAATGACAGAAAGGGGAGGGAAGGTTTGTGGGTGTTAGTTTGACTGCTACAGGTGAGGCATGAAACTGGAGACCAACACGATAAAGTTTTGCAAAACTACAAATTTAATTTAACTTTGATATTCTTTGTTCTCCAGTGGCTGCCATCATATCATTTCCAACTTTTAAGTTGAGCATGACGACGACGACGACGACGACGACGACGATGATGATGATGATGATGATGCTGGCTGTTGCATTTCCAAGTTGCAGCTCATGATTACGCCATAGCTATAGTAGTACTCACTCGCATAGTTTTTCTACCTTTCTCTTTTGATGCATTATTGTGTATTGTGTGCGTGTTTTATTTTATTGGTACACGTTTATCTTTGCAAAGTTTTCTTAGAGTTGGTTAGCGTTAGTCAGCGCTGTTCTTCAATAATATGCTGCTTGACGGGCATTCAGTTAGTTTGGGATTGTAACTGAGAGATTATCCCTTTTGTTTTCATTTTGTATAGCTGATGGGATACTAAATACTCGAACTGCTACCCGTTTATCATGCTTAGCCAAAACAATTATTATTTATTAATTAATTTTATTTTATTTTTCTGACATGGCCTAACTTTTCATTTGGAAAGCCTTTTTAAATTGCCTTTTAAAAGTGTTTGTTCATATTTACCTGAACTTTGACTGAAATCACTGGCCACAAAACATTTGCCACAACTACGCACCTCATTTGTTATGGATAACGCAGGCGAACTCTAAGCGAAGCACCTCACACTCATAATACACAAATTGTTTTGTGTTTTTAGCATATTTTGAGCAGCCATGCAAGTTGTCTGCTGATTCCCCACAAAACCCAAATTGGCCCAGACGAAAGAAAGCAATAAAAGCATGCAAAAACTTTGCAATAATTTGCAATTAAATTAAATTTGCGAAGCTAAACAATAAATAAATGCATATATTATTCTTGCTGTATTATGAGCCACTGGCAGTTCATGAATCTCAATGATTTTTAGGGGTTTGTGTGAGCATATTTTTCCACACATTTGCAGTTTTCTTCTTCTTATGTGAATCTCACTCGGACCTGTTTGTAGTATAACTATATTCGTCTTCGTCTCGCAGCTGGTGTTTACTTGAATGTATTAATATTATGCACATGTTTCATTTATGAAATGCAAAAGTTGCAACATTATGCAGCAAATTGCATCGTCTTTCTTCGTGTATGCGGATGGAATGGCTTTCGTGCTGCAAACTTTGTCATGAGATATCCTTTATGAATGAAAAACAGCACGAATAGCATACGAAATGTGCATGTGAAAAGCTTTAGACATCTGTTTATAATATAAATTAGGTACAATGGTGCGGATACGTAAGGGTTTTTATATGTGTATTTTGTGAAACACTGTGTGGTTTCATATTTTGGACGAGCTCATGCCTTTGTGAAGTTTTCCCTGCAATTTTACTGCAATATATAAATTTAATAATATTTTCAAATTGTATAGAATTTTAGTAAAATATTATTACAAATGTAGTTTAATATTGAGACGACCTCTTTTATTATAATATTATTTATTTATTTATTTTTTGTTGTTGGTTGTTTGTTTTGTTTGTTTCATAATTTATAATGCAATGGACCGTTTTAATGCATTTACCTTTGACAATGCCTAACAAACATGTTTAGTCTCTGCAAGCTGTATGTGTTTCTGTGTTTCGTGAAGCTGCAATAATGCCCTTTAATAATTCTCATTCGTTTGGAAAATAACAACAAAAAGCCTTGGTCATATTTCCTTTCAATTTTGCACTTCTTTCTCTCTCTCTCTCTCTCGCTCTTTCCCTGCTGTTTCTCTCACTCACTGTCTCCCACTTGTATGCTCTTTTTAACGTGCTCTCGTTGCTGTTCGCTGTTATTCTTGTTTCACTTTTTATATTTTTACTGTTTTTACCGCTCCCATTAAGCCTTCTCATGTTAGCTTCCTCTATAATTTTCACCTCGTCCCTTGCGCGTTGTGCATTTCTTTCTGTTCCCTTGCGATATTTAATTTCTCTCGTTATTCTTGTTTCTATATTAATTTTACTCAGTTTCAGCTCACACTTGTATCTTTATTTTCAAATCTCTCCATGTAACGATTTCGATCCATTGATATGGTTAGGCAATGCCCTGGACTATTTATATAATAATATATCAATTAAAAAATCTGCATTTAAATATAATTTAATTAAAAAAAATTTTTATTTTGTCATTTCAGGTAAGCATTAGAAATCTGTTTTTGTGGTCAATATTACAATGGGTATGTTCATTTAGCATATAAGACTTATAAACAGAAGGTAAAAACGTCTATATTAAATTTGAAATTGATCTCCATTAATTTCCATCCATATATTTGCAAACTGGTGTGCGTTCTTATAGACTTAATTTAATTATCGCAGTATAACGTGATGGAGTTTTTTTCTATACACAATTTAAATTATTTTACTTTACTTCCCTTCTCTTTGAGTGTTTTGATCATATATTAATTTATTTTATATAAATTCATTAGCCAGTAGCCATTAACATGACAGCAAAACTTAACTCTGCCTAGTTTGTTTTTTCTTCTTCTTTCATATGAAACTTAGTCGGTGCACAAGGCAGCGTAATTAAATTATGAAGCCAATTTTCCCAGTTCTACTGCATTATACAACAGCTATGGTCTGCGTATGTCTGTGCGCTTGTGTACGTGTTGTTTGTTTGTCCTACAAAGTATGCAACAGTTTTTTTTGTCCAACAGAAAATTTCCCAGCTGACTGACACCAACGGGGGCAAAGCTAATTAAGTTAGACGAAGGCTAAACGCTTGTCAAAGGATAGGCATGAAGCAACAACAAGTACACATAGCTGCAGCAACAGCAGCAACAGCAGCAACAGCAGCAACAATGCAACAACAATTGCAACATAATAAAGGGAATATTTGTAGGGACTTTGGCGTTCTGCCATGCGTATGCGTAATGTGATTTACAGCACATCAGAATGTGATTATCAGTAGCGATATATATATAGTGTATATACATAACCCAGTTATACCGATGGCATCATCTATATGCAGCTGCCCCTGACTCTTTCTGCTGCTGCTGCTGCAGGTTCTCTAGGCAATGTCCTGCAAGTAAGTGCAACCTGTCTTAATTCAATTTTCATGTGGCACAATGGCAAATGTAAGGAAGAGGAAGAAGAGCAGAAGGTGTTAGCTTCCCGTCTGAATTGAATGTGAAGCAATGCAGCTGCTAATTAATTTAATTAAATTTTCCTATTGCTGCTAAGTGTTGCGAGATATGAGTTGAAGTGTGCTACAGTTATGAATGCCTTGTAATTATGTGATGGGAGTATGTGGGAGCTCTATAACATATATTGTTTTGAAAAGCAATTTAAAATTAAAATTTCGTCTTACCTTTTATTTTTGTATTTAACTATTATTATGTGCTTCACTTGAAAACCGCAAAAATGTCATTGGATTAGAATTAATAATGCATTTAGCTTTCTATCCCCATTGGCAATATTCTATTGATTTATATGTCGCTGTCTCGCATGGACCACAAATTAACTAGCATTTTGGCGAATTTTCCAGTTGACTTGGCAATTATGCAATTAGGTGCAAAGGGCATATCAAAACCAAAGACAAAGCTGGCTACTTACGAAAAATATTTTCCTACATATGAGCTCTCCAATGCAGCTGCCGCAGGGGAAATATTCGTAAGAAACTTGTTGCAAGTAGTAGATAGAGTTGTTTGCTATTCAAAGACTCTTTGTAGACTTCTATTGATGCCCCTTCAGTTGAATAGTAGGAAAGTGGAAGTGCGCATGCGTTGCCAAAGAGAGAGAGAGAGACTATAGTTTATAAGAGCGAGAGAGAGGGAGAGTTGAGAGAGCAAAATGAATGCCGGGTGTTGTCATTTCAGCATGACGTAATGCTGATATAATATATATTTTAAGCTGCACAAATGTAGTAAAAATGAAATAATTTTAATTTTTATTCGTTTTCTTAATTGACTTTGTGGAGTTTTCATTATTGCATTTGTCTAAATTTGATTTGAAATTGTTAAATTTTCACTAGTTGCAAATCTACTGCATTCAATTCAACAGTTAAACTCTACATATCCTTTGTAGACTCTCGCTAACTGTTGCTCTTTTGCTCTTTGCACACTCTTAACTAAGCTATTTGCACTCTTTGCTTAAGTTGCGCACGACTGGCACGATATGGCATAAAAAATGACGCTTTCGTTTTCAGCTTTTGTCACCAATTTGGTGGGTAGAAAATATGTGATTTATGCATATATATCTTTATATATATATGTGTGTGTGGCATTATCCTGGCTTTGTTAAGCGCTAAGCCCGCCAAGCCTGAACCTTTTTTTTTGTCAAACTTTAAATTTGTATCATGCAACACAGAGAGCACGCAATTTATCATATTTTAGCAATGATTTTTTCTTTTGTAAAGTTTATATTCAAAATATGCCAAATGCATTTCAATTGTATTGAATTTATCGATTGCCAAGCTCAAGCAATCGATACAAGTTTACTATTTCTTCGCTATCCAACTTATGCGAAGAAATTACTTTAATTGTTCTATTAAGCGAAGACATTTTCCCAAGCACCTATTGTGTTTGAGCTTCAAGCCACTTATCGAAATATCGCTTCAATATTAGCCAAAGAAATCAAAAAGAACAAACAGAAGCCAAAGTTGAAGCCATAGGAAAATTGCTGGCAGCTGGAAGTCCAGCAGCCAAATAAAATCATGATAAATCAACAGAAAATGTTTGGGCATGGCACACAAATATAAACAAAACTGCGCATAGAAACCGCAAGAGAACAAAAATGATTAAAAAAGAAAAAGTAAAAACTGGAAATAAGACTGAAGTAGTAAAGCTCATAGGGAAGGCAGCAAAAAGCGAAGGCAAACAGGAAAAGCGACATTTGCTTTTGTTACAACAGTTTGCCAAGCCTCGAGCGACGTTTTTAGTCGCCCTTCCGAACCAAAAATAAGGCAGACTAGGTAAAGATGCTGAAAGATATGCCAGAGTCCTTTCTCAGTTTGTATATATGTATTTGTCACTTTCTCTCTCTTTCTATTTGTCCATCTCTTTCTGTCTGTTATCCTTGTGGAGCAAAGCACGCTGCAATTTGCGGACAAGCGAGCAATTTGTAAATGTAAACAATGACGAGTCAAGTGGTCGCTGGGTCGAATAGGGAAGAAACGAGACAGGGCCCAGAGCCCAGCGGAAGCCAACAAGCAAGGTCTGTGGTGCTAGCGATAAGGAAACACCAGCCAAACACTCAAGATGTGCTCGGTGCCAATCTGTTCCACAAAAACTGTAGTGGAAAGTGAGAAGCGTTCGCACCACCGAAAAGAAAAGTTAAACGAAGAAACGATTAAAAATTCAATTGAGTGGTAAACAAAAGGAAAAATAAAAGAGAAAACAACAAAAAGGAAGTGAAGAAAGAGCAGAGCCAGGAAGCGTACGAATTGAGAACCATTCTGTTAGAAAATTTGTTAAATTGTAATCGAACCGTTGAATGTCGCGACGTCTTGAGAATTTCCTTTTGTTTGAGTTTTTTTCTCCCACTTGTTTATTTTCTTTGCTTTTGATTTTGTCGTTTGCTTTGTTTTATTCGTGCCTCGCGCTTGCCTGTCAATTGTATGCAATCATCTGGGCTCAAGTATCCCCTCGCTTAGTGTTTCATTTCATTTTCATTATGATTTCCATGGCTCGAGGCATGCCACACAGCCGTAGACATATTGCGTGGCAAAGGAGCCAGGCATTAAATTAAGTGTTTGAATTGATTTCATATATTTGATTTTTATTTAATGTGCGACACAATTGACTGCTTTAGTTGGGTGGGTAATAAATGATATAGGGGTGGAATAATCGATGAAGGAAAAGTCCATTGGGAAGAGAAAGTAAAAATGAAATAGAATTCAAAATCTAACTTGGCATAAATATAGAAAGATAAAGAGTATTAATTGGGAAGAAAAGAAAACTCTTAAGGAATATTTTAACTTAAGATTCAACTCCGATTTGATTGATTATTACATAGTTGGTTCTCTTACACTTTGGCAGCAATATAAGAAGAGTGTAAAAAGAAGGAACTCCCAACTAAAATGTTATCGACTCTTTACTTATGCATTATTTCATTTCGTTAGCTGTCAAGAACTGATGTTACAGTTTTCCAACACCTTTCAGCAAATGAAGCTGCTGAGACTGTTCTCTACTGCTGCATCAAATAGTGGCTGCTTAACAATCAATCAAATTGTCTTTGGAAAGAAAGTAACTTTCCTTTCTACCTTATATTGCCTTTAGCCGAACAGGTCGTCGTGTCGTGCCCTCTTCATTTTTTTATTTTTTTTTATATTTTACTTATATAGAATACCCGAGGTACTCAAACCCAACAACAGTGGAACATTAAAACATTTTCTATCATTTCCGCAGTTTCTGCTACGTTTATCGTCGCTAGCTTCTTGTGCAATTTTAATTCTATTTCCAATAGAAGGCACTGCTCACTGCCCCGTCCTCGCCTGGTCGTGTGTTGGGACAAAAGGAAATGGCGGTATGTAGGAAACAGGAAATGCTGGTGCAGAGCATAACGTGAGGCTAAGGAGGGGAGTATAAAGAGCAGCTTTTAAATGCATTGACTGCACAGAACGGGAATGGAAATTTCAGAGAACGTTCTATATTGGGCAAAAGGGCCAGAGCGTAGTAGTCAAAGGAAACGCCAATGGACCACGTTTCAGTTAGCGCTTAATTGAGTTGGCATTATGTGGTTGTCGGATTCGCTGAGAGTAAATGAAAGAGATTACACTTCAACTGCAGGGGTGTGTGTGGGTGTGTGTGTGTGTGTGTGTGTGTTAAAACTTGATTTGAAATGTGTCAACTGTAGTAATATTTTAAGTGATGCTTCGACAGGTTGAAGAATAGAAAGCAAAAAGCAATTTCCGTATCGCTCTAATTATTTTGATTTTTGCTAAAGGTTTTATTCAATTACTCAGAAATAGCAGCTAAAAACACGCTGAGATTATTTTTAATAAAATGTATTGGAGTACATAATAAAAATTACGTTTCATAGCAACAAATATGAACCATATCATATCAAAGGAATTCCATATGCAGAGGGAATATCAAAGGAAACATTGCGGCGGTGGCAGAAGTAAGTAGCTTAAGCATCCATCCTTTAAACTGTTAACACTCGCTACACCGTCAAACTTCATATAAAACTTAACATTTATGGCACCTGCATCTGCAGCTGCTGAAGCCCGCGCCAGATAGCGCCAAGGCAAATATATAAAAGCAGAGTAGCAGGGCGAGAGATATGCGGTAACAACAAATACAGTAAGTTGGATCCGTGCTAGCACATTAACCTTCAATCTTTTGAGACGACAGCGGCAGCTGCAGAAGCAGCAGCTTGAGTTCAGAAGCCGACGCAAGAGAAGATGAGGTTTCTGAGAGAGATAGAGTGAAAAGAAGAGAGCAGGCAAAGATGATGACTGTAGGGGAGCAGCAGGAGCTCATACGCAGCCGTGTGCCGTGTAGCATTTGCAGCTATATGTGTACGGTGTGTGTTGTGTGTTCTGCATGCCGCATTATGAGGCAGCATTCGTAATATAAATGTTTATATTCTTGTATTGCGGTTATTATTAAAAACTTTTACAGCCATACACGAAGTGAGCGCAAAATGTACAACTTTTACAGCAATATCTTTAGCGTGTCTTTGTGTGTGTGTGTGTGGTGTATGAGCTGGAAGTTTGAGTTTGTTTGGAGCACTTAAGTGGGTGGAATGTTGGGAATCGGCTCAAAGATGTTGCGAAACAAGCAAAGCCAAGGCAACTTTTTATGGCAGCTAAGCAAAGCCGAACGCTGCACTATTAAAAAGTTTATCTCAAAACAGAAATGTTACTTCATTCAATGGTAAAATCCGATTTATTAAAATCCCATACCCTCACTGGAGAGCACAGTATCAGCATCTGGCACGCAGCTGAAATTGAGTTGTAGTTTTCTAATAAACGCACAAGAAGCTGGTATTCAAATTTACAAACTAATTGTAAGCGAATTGAAGTCATACTCAGCAGTAGACAGCAAAAGAAAGGGCATGTGCATACGGGGGCTGTGATCTTTCATTCAGCTGTAGGTTTGCTTATTGTGATTTCAATTTGAAATTTAATTTGGGTTATTTGATTGATATCAAATTTTCTCATTCAATTTGTTATTTCTCGGCTGCAATCCTTTTAAGGTTTCGTTTGTAATCCAATAACACTTTGGTCATTTACGTTTCGATTTCTTATTTGTGTGTCTAATCGACCATGCCTAAAGCCCTTTTAATGGATTTCCCTTGCTATTCTCGATTAAGTTTCATTTTCGCTAGCTGTCAAGGCTCTGATTAGCAGCTTGCGGCGGTTTCGCTCTGCAAGAGTTTAGACAATAGTTAATGAGTTGTACACCACAAAAGCCTCTCACAGATGACACGTGCAACAACTTAAGACGAGTCCTCAAAGTTGATTCATTGAAATACCCTTAAGGTGGGATGCATGGGAATGATAGGGTAAAAGAAAAGCATATGGAAAACTATTGATAACATGTACACATGATGAAATATCTATATAAATATGTAAATGGTATATATATATATGACTTTTTTTTTATCAATATTAATTATTTTATGGCTTTTTTAAATATTAATAATTTCTTTATTAGAATTTGGTAAATATCGTTTGTTGTCGATCTTCCGACTGACCCAGAGCATTTGAGATGCGGTATGCCGAAGAGCATTTGGCTTACGCTTACGTCTTGTTGATAATATCTTAATCTTTTCAATGGGCGCCTTTCAGAGCCTTTCACACACACGCACACGCACACACACACACATACACAGCCACGAACACACACCGCTGTATCTATAAGACGAGCGTGGCAACTATTCAGGTAGCACATCCTCTTCTCAGTGACTATTGTTGTTTAATCCTTTTGTATAAAGTTGTGCTTACAGCTCATTATTGTTTGCGGCGCTGTTTGTCTGCTTGTCCTGTCTGTGACTATGTCTCCTTGGTTGGTAACCCTTTGCGTTCATTTTTGGCCACCACGTCGTCTCTTTCCTGGCTCCTGTATTTGAGTTAACACATTTCGTAGCTATTATTCCTGTTGTTGCTTTTCCGGTTGAGTGTGGTGGAAAAGTTTTCGGTTTTCGAGGCTTTCATGGTAAAGTTTTCCATGTGATTTTCGTGTTGTTGCTGTTGTTGTTGCTGCCTTTTTGGCACTCGCTTGACTGCGTGCGACCAGAGAGCAAACTTTAATGGGAATCTGCTTTTGTTTTCAATTTTACGCTTTAATTACCTAGATGAATAAAAGGACACTGTGCAAAGCATGAACAGGACATTGCCACGATTAAAATTCATCGATTGAAATTTCTTGTATTGTTTAATAAAGTGCAGCCGTTTGGTTAATTAAAAAGCAAAAAAGAGAAAACAGTGCAGAAAAAAATATCTGGTGATATAATTAATAAATGCATAATGTATCGAATCTCATTCGTATGTATGTGTGTGGTTGAGGGTGCGTGTAATTTATCATATTGGGCTTTCAATTTAATTAACATTGAAATATATTTCCATGAGCGGCTAAATAATTGAAGTGGCATATTGATTATGTTATGGAAGTTGCAAAGAGAACTAATAGTACAATAATGTCTGATTGAATTTTGATAGAAATCGAGAATTAGGTTCAGCCATTGGGTCTTAGTTTCATTTACACGTTTTTAAACACATTTTAAATGTTTTATGAAAAAATGAATAACTAAAATTATATTTATTTTGCTAGACATCGATTAGTCTGTGAGTCTGATGCAATGTGGAATTAATCTATATGAACAATAATTTAATGTTAATCGAGAGAGCATTGTACTTGATAACTTTTAAGAGTTGATTTTGCTTTTCTAGTAGCGCATTTATAAACTCGGCAATTTTATAGCTCTGTTTGATATTATTAAGTATACTTTTCAACAGTATTTTTCCTTTCGCTGTGCGCGATGAAGCGTTCGAATTTTTTGCATTGAATAATAATTAATTATTATAGTAATGAGATTTTGCCGCTTGACAGTAGACAAATTTAAGTTTAATGAAATTAACTGCAAATTATGTTCAACTATATTATTGGTTTAAAAAGTAGAATATGCTAAAAAATTGAATATAAAATTTGGTAAATTCTGTATTTTTGCTTAAGTTGAATTAAAATTTAATTTAGCTACTGCTGCTGCTTCAGCATATATTTTCAATTGTATGGCAGATTTATTGTGTGTGTGTGTGTGTGTGTGTATCAGTGTGTGCCACGCTCACATAGCTATGTTGACATTTTTATGATTGATTGCTTTTGGTTTTTCTCATCAATTATGCATTAAATTTTGCACGTTTGACAAGCAGTTGGTCGTCAGCCCACTCTTCATATCCCTCAGTCTTTGCCTCTCTCTCGCGCTCGCTCTATCTATCTTTCTTTCTATTACTCACTATCTCGTTCAGTCGCATATTCTATATATTGTAATTATTTTAATGAAATTTCCACATGATATTTGGTTAGCTTGCATTCCATGTATGCATTATATACATTTTTCTTTATTACAGGTGATATGCGATATATTCAATTATTGATATGTACATTCTGTGAATACAGAATTCATTTGTTTTCATTTGCCCAACAGCTGAGGCGTATTTAAATAATTATTTCTGTGTAATACAACATGTTGGGATAATCAAGTAGATTAAAAGGTGAAAGGTGAAATGTTGCCAACGGATTATTATTTTACAATGATATGTATGTATGATTGTGTGTAATTGTGTGTGCTTGTGTGTGTTTTGTGTGCTTGCCTCCATTTTATAGCTGTACTATAATTAATTGGTTTGCAATCATATTTTCGTTTCAAATTTCTTGCCATTAGGACTGACGCATGACTGAGATTTATGTGATTTTACATAATTTCGCATTTGTGAATCCCAAAGTTCACAAAAATATTGTGTTACGATTTTCTAATTACGTTTGTTGAAGGCTTCACCTTCAAGTGTTTTCCCATGTCATTATCGTGCCTTGTGTTGAATGTTTCTATAATATATATTTGTTAAGAAATTTCATATATAGGAAATCTTTCTCTTCATATCACTTGCTTATTGAAGGAATTATTTCTTTCTACTTTATATCAGTTCAAAAGCTATGTCTAAATTCTTCAACTCAGTTTTTCACCTTTTTAATCTTTAATTTCTACTATTTTATTACGCCCACACTTACTTATGCCAAAGTCTGACGTATATCACATCGTGACTATCAATTGGATGCTGGTGCTGGTCAGCTGTGCCGCGGGGCTTGGCTCGCCAACTTGTCTGTTCGAGCACCTGTTTGGCTCTTTCCACCAATAATACGCATAGCTAAAAATGTAATTAAAATGATTTTTCCTTGTTTTTCTTTGCGAGCGCTTTTTTAGTTGTGTTCATTTTTATTTCTTTTCCGTTTTATCTCGCTTAGCCGCTGGCATGTTGCGCAGCAAATTGTTTCAAATGATGTTACGTGTGTCTAATTAGCTGCTGTTGATGCTGCCGGCCATGCTAATGATGTTAATCATCATTATGATGCTTCATAAGCATGATATATATAATTATTTTTTGCATTCTGTATATGTCTGGTGATGACGGTGATTTTCTGTTGTTGTCAATTTGGAAATTCTCTTAGTTTTTGCCAGTGGTGAAAATTTCGCTATACGTTTAGATTTAATTTGAATTATTTTCGTATATAGAAAGAGAGAAGCCACGAAGCAAGAATGAGATGGACATAAAGAATTTGCTCATTTGGAAAATATGTTAATAAAATTTGATGGCTCAAGGCTATGTCGTCTGCCAGAAATATATGAGTGAATATTAAGGAACTGATAGCTTTAGCCAATATTACTCATACGAACTCATACGAACGAGAATAATTACGTATAAATATTAATGTGTGTATGACCATCGAAAATGAGTTCGCAATGATTTAATGCAAATTTTGTTGGAGTAGACTGACACGTGGCTAAAATTGTTATTTCATCTGCGACAATCCAAATAGAAAGAGAGAGTATTTTGTAAGCCGTGTAAGAAACATCCTTTAAGTATATATACATGTCGGATAACATCCTTTAAGTATATTTACATGTTGGATAACAATCTATAGATATATTTATCACATATCACTTTTTTTATACAAATTTCTCATATAGATTCTCTATTAAAAATTTATGTAAATTTTTTTTTATTATTTTCATGTTTGCTCAGAAATTTGCCGTTTCATTTTGTTTCAAGTCTTTTAAAAGTTTGAGAATTATTTTTCATATAAAAATAGTATTATAATAAACTGCTAGCTGAAATCAAATGCTAAATCTTTTTAATTGAGAGCAACGGTTTTAGTATTATTTTATTTTCTGTTTAATTTGTTAACGAAATGTGAACCACACTCACAACCACACTTTAATGCACAGATATGTCGTGCCTAGTTTTGGAACTTGGCATTGTGAACATTTCATGTCGAAAGTGCCAACCCGCAAAACCCTTCAAAACAACATTTGATCAACCACTCAAAGGACATAACATTTTCATCCACTGGCAGCACCTGCAGCAGCTCGATGCCCACGCCCATGCCCACGCCTACGTATTGTTCCTACACCACATGACACTTGTTATTGTTGTTGGGTGGGTCAGAGGCATCTGCTGTTGAATTTTTGGATGGTTAGATTGGCATCATAATCATCGTGATGATTGTGACAATCATAATCGTCATGATGAGCATTCAATATACGCAAGCATGATTGCGCAACACAACCTACAACACACACGCGCACACAAACAGAAACACATACGCAATCACAAAATAATTGATCCCATTGTGCATGCATTGTGGCAACGGGCATTGCGTTGACAACCAGTTCTTGGTGTGAGAAGTGGGAAGGTGGGACGTGGGTTTAGCTTAGGAGATGGATCGTAAACGGCAAGAGGGAGTGGCACAGACGGGCATGTGACTGAAGCCCCACTCGAACACGCTGCCAGTGACAGTTGCACTCATGTACTGGGCTCAAACGTAATTCCTGCGCTTGGTTATTGCCATTTGGCATCTTTTCGAAATTGGCTTTTGTGGCCAGCAACAGCAGCAGCAGCAGCAGTAGCAAAAACCCACCAAATTTATGAGCGTCAGTCAAATTTCAATGATTGAGGTATTTGTTGCTGACGTTTTTATTGATTTACCAAGTGGCCCCAAAGACAAAACATTGATAAATCCAATAAAATAAAACCAGCAACAGTTCATTGACTCAGAAACTTTATCCCGCATGCATTCGGCCAGACCACAAATATCGTGAATATAACGTGTGCAAAAAGGGTTTTTGTATAATCCGTTTTGGCAGCTGTGAACTGTTGCATACATTCAGGCGCCTCGATAAGCCCGTGTAGCATTTACTTTAAAATGGGCATAAAAAACTTTTAATACCCATTAAATATACAAATCACGAAAGAGATTTAGATGAAACCCGAACTTGTAATCTGTAAATATCGTAATTTTCTCTGCTACAATTTATTTGTAACTAAATATTTGATAAATTCAAAACAAGTTTGAGACCTTATACAGGGTATCTTCAGGCATTACATTGCTGAGTTGCTAGCTGATGGGACTTTAATAGCCCGCAGTTAGTGTCTACGCCTGTGATGCTTGCATCTGCATTTTATTAGCTGCTTTCGACTGCTACCTCTAAGTACTTTTCTTTTTTTTTTATCTGCCGCTTAGGCGTTGCTGTTGCCGTTGTTATTGTCTGGCCAAGAGACACAGCTGCATTTGACTTGGTTTAATCTGCAGACAGGGCATGGATAGAATTACACAATTGTGAAAATGTGTATTGTCTGGGTTAGCTAAAGACAGCTTAATGCAATTGTAATATATCGAAGTCTAGGAGAATGTGTAGGAAAAGTCAACAACTGATAACCTACTAGAATTGATGGTATATATAAATTAATTTATTAATGAAAGCAGTTTAAGCTCTTCAAATATTTGAGTAGATTTAAATTTTTTTTTATTTTTTTTATTTTTATTTATTTATTTTTTTTAGACATGTTACAAAAGTAAGTAGCAGGGAAATAGTAGTATGAGAGAAAAATAAAAGCTCGTATATATCTAGAGTAACATATTCAGTATAATATATCTTAAATGGATCGCTAAATGGCTTAAACTGTTTAACAATGTTGACAAAGCCAACTCTATAAAGTAATTGCTTAAGCCGAAACAAAAACAAAGATATAAAAGCGCTTTTCAAGTCATCAGAAATGCATAAATGTCAACGCATAACGAAATAAAAAAAATACAATAATCGAAATACTCGTTATGGCTTTGTATATATATATATATATATACTCTGCTACTCGATAATTCAGAGAACTTCATAGGACACAGCGCAACAAAAGTGAGGACGAAAAATCTTTCAATAAAACAATTTACTCAATTGGCTCAATGACTCGACGCGGATGGCTGTGCTGAGCCCGCCCCCGCCCCCGCCCCGCTGCTATTGCTTTCAACAATACAAAGAACGGAATCTATTTAGTTGTGTGGCTTGTTCGTGGTATTACAGCTGCAGCAGCGACAAAAAAATCCCAAAGGACATCGTCATGTTGTGGAAGCGGGGCGGAGAGGAGGCGGAGAGGAGGCGGAGAGGAGGCGGAGAGGAGGCGGAGAGGAGGCTTTGCTATGCCATTGCGCGGCAGAGTTGCAGTTTTTATCGTTTCACATTTTTGTATTCAACTCTCTTATACACAACAACGACATAGATATATATACTCTTTATATATACATATTTACTTTTTATTTGTATTATATGAACGTTTTTTTTTTTTTTTTTTTTTTCAATTTTGCAAATATTTTCTAGTGCTCTTTTATTTATTATTATTTTTTTTTATTCATTTTACCTGGTCTCTTGGTGTCGCGTTGTATGTACCGAGATGTCGTTTGGCGCCACAGTGCTACGATGGCCGGCGGGACGTGGCTGTGTAGCATGTCCTTGTCTCTTGCACCACTTCCATATGCGGCCGCCGCCTGTGCATGTCCTGCCCCGCCCAGGCAATGGCCACACTCTGTGTGGATTGTATCAATTTAGCGCATGTCGTCATAGCAGCCATTGATGCATAAATAATGGAGATGGGCGTCCAAAGAGGGGGCGTGGGCGGACATTTGTTGGACTAGCTTTAACTGTCAGTCAGCCTGGCGCGTTGCGCTGTTTGTCCAAAGTCGTCTATCTCGCTCTAACAATGCTCTGACCCCCCTCTCACATTCACATCTATACGTTGCTTCCTTATGTCTGCTTCTAACTGAATTTGTAGGTATATATTTGTTTTGTGCACTGTTACTTTCATTCTTCTCTTTTTGCCTTTCTTTCTTCTATCGTTTTTTTCCCCCTCCGTTGTCCTCACTCGTTCCCTCGCTGTATGTGCGCTCAGCCATTCACAATGGTCGCTTTATTTGCTATTCAAAACTATTTTCATCGATTGTCGAGACGCCTGGCTTAAAAAACGTCACACAAATATACACAAAAACTTTTGTTATGCATGACTAAATTTCAGTTGAAAGACATAAAAAAAAAAAAAAACAACATGCAAACTGCATAGAAAACTGCATAACAGAAAAAGAAAGCGCAAATATCTTGTTTATCGATTTAGCTTTTATCAGGCTATCGAACTTTAATTATAATTGGCTACGTTTCGTTTCAAGCTTGTCTTTGTCTTTTAATGCTGTAGTGTAAAATGGAATATATTGTAGATTATATAGCAATTATTATTGTTCAATTTAGTTTTCGACTCGAATTTGTAGAGCTTCACATTATAAGAGCCAGCGACAGCTTAGTCAATCAGTCAAATGCTTCAATTTTCCATCTTTAAGTACCGCAAGAAAACTGCTCGTTATTCCACGTTGCGTATGCGTGATGCTTTGCTTTGTCCAGTGAGTAGCCAGTGGAGCGTGCCTAAAACTGAGCCGCTTATCACATTTCGATGACCCCCGAAAATTCACCAGATGTCGTTTCGTGAGCAGCTTCGATAATGGAAGTAGCCGAAAGCTGCAGCCTGACGATAGACAATTCAGGCGGCTCAAAAGGCCCAATTAAACTGCCTGCCACAGAGCTCCACAATGTGTGTGGGGCAAAGCTGCAAATGCAATGGCATTGGCTATGGCAACAGAAGCTGCTGCTGCGTTTGCTACTGACTGAAAATGCTACTGCTACTGCTATTGCTACTGCTTGTTCATGTAGATTCAGCTATGGCAGGAGCATTCGTTTTTCTGTAGCCAATTTAGTTTGCCATAAACTTTATTTAGGCATGCATCGAATAGGTAGGTGCCAAAGCCTATTAGCAATAGGCAAAACTTAATTATGAATAGAGTGTGTGCAGAAAATATAATTTTGCTTTTGGTACGTGCTTGAACTTGGGTCTGAATGCCTTAGCAATAATAATAGAAATAGTATAAGAATCACACTCTTAGACCAGTCACACCCTCTGACAGCCATTTCCACAAAGAAAACTGAGTGTATTTGCTTTGAATAATTTATGAATAATTTATGCTCAAAGTAGATAGAAAATTGTTTAATAATCGAATTTTTATAAAAAAAATCCAATTATTTATAACATTAATAACAAATGATTATTAAAGCGTATGCTCATTGGATATATACATATTTTGCGCTTATGAACTAGAAAAAAAGTTATAAAATAAGCGAGCGATATAAAGCATCCAACGTTAAAGTTTGATGAACGCAGCTAGTTATATGCTCACTTATGGCCTACCTTAAACATCGAAGGGTGCTCGCACTTGTCATAAACAAACTAAAGTGCGAAACTTTATCGATAACCATTTTCAGAATACGCACAAGCCGTCGTACGTTGCCATAGTGAGTGGATTCTTGCTGCTCAAGTCAAGTGGATGCCAATTGCCAAAGGCACTTAATAAAACGTTGCTTTAGCTAAGCAACTGCACTGCCAATAAATATTGAAATAAAGAAACAAAACCACAAGCACACACACACACACACCCACACACACATATAATTGTTTTACAAATGTGCACATGTTGTAGCCAATTAATTATTATAAATCCGGTTTACCAACTAGCCAAAAACTCTGAAGTGGGATTTGATAAACATTTCAAAGCATATGGAAATTCAGCTTGTTAAAGAAAATTGCCAAGCTGCATGTAAACAAATGTGGTATGTGAATATCACTGTCTGTGTCTGAGTGTGTCTGTTTGAAGCTCAATTTGTATAGATACATATTTAAATACACATACATACTAATATTACTGTGCATGCTGCAGATATTTACTGGTCGAATAGCTGGCATGTTGTAAGTGTTATATTTACATTGTGAAAAATCCTGTATGTATGGAGCGTATGTCTGTGCTCGTGTGCCTTCAAGTTATCCTCTGCCTTTAATAAACAATCTACATTTACTGTAAATAATTGCTTGAGATTTGTTTGCGAATTTGCTGTGCAACAGAGGGAGCCAGCTCTGTTTGGCAAGCAACTTCTTAACCCACTTATACATTTTATTTACTGTCTTTTATACGTTTTGTAATCTGAATCGAAAGATTTTATTTCATTTTTTATTGACTGAGGCGGCAGGCACAAAGTCTAAAGAACATTGCAAGTTCTCACTTGAAAAGCGTTGCAAATAAATAAAATCAAGAAATTTCATTTGCAACTACATTTTATATATGTACATATTGAAGCATTCTTATGCTCCAGATTGTAGATAAATGTTTGATATAAATTTAAATATTAACAGAAACTTTGAGCAAGCATTAATTTTATAGTATTTCAAGTGGAAATAGTAGATACAGATAATAAATGGCTTTAAAGTCAACTTTTCATTGGCTGCTTATGAAAGCCAAAAGTCTAATTTTTATGCGCACAAATATTTGACGACATTTTTGAATTCCCTTTGTGTGTGCCTGTTTTGGTTGGTTTTGTCTGTGAGTTGTCTGTAAAACTCTTAATTAAATTGAATTGTTCGCAATTGTGTGTTGCCAGACAGAGCGATAAGCGAGCATCAATTATTTGCTATAGGCAGCGTAGCTTTGTCAAAAACAATTGAGAAATAAACATAGTCAAAGTATAAAGTATAAATATTAACAAAAATGATATATAACCTGTACTCCTTTGCATGGCATTTCATTTAAAGGATTCCAATTTCAATTTATCCTTTGTCTGTATTTTCCTCATGTCGTTGTTCAAATTTTGGTCTCCCTTTGGCCAGTTTTGCTTCCGAGCTGCCAGCAAATTGTGTAAATTTATGAGAAATTCCAAATAAAATTCTTCAGTTCGACTCGTTTTGCTGTACCACACAAAATGTGTATTGATCTAAGGGTAGGGATGCATCGAACTCAATTGTCGTTGGGCTCATGATGTTCTCTGTGTATTTGCATACTACTCAATTCCATCAAAAATGTCCACATTTCAGTCTAGCTGAGGTCCTGCGTTTGACTACTGTTTGCCATTTGACTTTGACCATAACATTTTGTGTTGTGTTTATGCCAAAGTTTGTCATTCGGTAACTGAACCACAGCAGGGAGTTAAAGGTTAGAGAACGGGGAAGAGGAGTCTCAAAGCAATTAATGGCTCAACCGGACGAAACTGTCAGCGAAATGCAGAGGCCGGGCTTAGAGCTCGTAATCCCCGTTAGACATCTTGGACAGTTTGGCAGGAGGAGGAAAACCGAAATCTCGCGAAAACTAAAACCGCAACAATCTGAGGAAAGCTCAATCGAGATTGAAGTGGGGCCGAAAAAGGGGTTAGTTCTCATTTTGCTTGTGGCATAGACATTGTTTAAGCGTCGTCTTCTATGTCTAGGAAATCTGTTGCAGTTGTTGTTTTTGATAAATTTGTAACCCCCGTTTGTGTGTGCCAGTGCACGCCACTGTTGCCTTTCTTTAACGGCTTTCATGGAACTCGCAAAATCCGCTTTTGTTTTGTGTCGCCGTGCGGTCGCATAAATTAGCGTAACTTTAATCTGATTTTAATTGTGGGTGGGGTTGGCGGGGACTCTGTTGTTTCGTTGAAGCTTAGACCATGAACTGATTCCACTCCACCAGGGTCCTCATGCTGGTCTGCCTGCCTGCCAGCCTGCCTGCCTGCCTGCCTGGTTGTGAAATATTAATGACAAGCGGCTTCGCAGGCACCAAACAGCCAAATAGACAGGCATAAAAAGCCAACTGGATGCAAAACGGCTAAAAGGCTAAAATGGACGCAGCTCTGTTTGTGTGCCCGTTTCTCTTCTGTCACCCGCCCAATCCTTTCCCTCTTGGCTTATCTCTAGCCTAAGCAAACGAGCCGAACAGCGACTCTGTTTGTCCTTCCCGTTGCCTGTGTTATTTATTTATTTGCTTTTTCAGTTTTCAAAAAGTGCAATTTACGTTTTTAATTTCATTTCGTGTTCCATTTGTTTTTCGTTCTATTCTATTTGCACAGCTAGTTGAAATTGTTGCTGCTCGCAATTTATATACGAAAAGTTGACATTATATTTACATAGAAGCAATAAAATGTACGTAATGTAACTGATAGCAATATAAAATATATTTTGAAGGCGGTTTTTCTTGTAAACAAAATAAATATGTATTCCTTATTTCTAAAGGTTAGCTGCAAGCTAAAATGTTTTTTAGCAAAATTATGTTGATTTTAGAAGCCTTGTCAATATTATTGAAATAATATTGCAAACTCTTTCTGTGTTCTGTGAGATTGTGAGAGTATTAAATGTGTATTCTTTATTGCTGATTAAAAATTAATATATTTCAATGAATGCCTTAAGGTATTTACATGCTTGAGTTTCATTATTGGAAAACCTTTAGTTGCTTGTAAAATTTTTCCGGCACATTTGTAAGAGCAACTGCAGCAGCAGCAGCAGCAACAACTGCCGTCCAGGGACGATTCTTTGGAGGCGGCACACGATGCGTATGCGTAATGAAAAGCACATGGCAATGAGTTAACAGACAGCCAATGTGAACAGCGCGACGCTGGTTGTGGGGGAGGGGTTACTGGCCGTGGTGGCTGTGGTGCTATGTGATAGCCGGAATGAAGCCAGCTGTGGCATGCAACTATCTGCGTGTTTAAAGGCGAAATTTTTGTTGAAACCATGAAATGCTTGAAATGCCATGCGAAAAATAGTTTTGACTGTTTTGCCAGCCAGCGTGTGAGAGAGTGAAAAGGATAGGGCTAGCTAGCTGATGGTATATGCGTTGTCAGCAAAGCGATTCCTGCCAGCATTCCACGCAAACTTCGCCGCCTGCTGCGTTTGCAGGCGCTCGCTCTGCCATCTCTCGATTGGGCGGCATCCCTTTTGGGTTTCATAGTCAAACACAATGCGAAGGCATGCGCAATTTTCATAGCCGTAATGACGACGTATGTATGTGTGTAGGTGTGTGAATGTGACTGTGTGTGTGTGTGTGTTATCAAAGTGCAAACAATGTTCTGCAAAATAGCAGGATGTGCATATGTCTCTACAGTGTGTGCGTGTGTATGTGTATATGTATATGTGAGTGTGTGTGTGTGTGAGAGCCTGTTGTTCGGCATAAATGTAGCTGCTTTTGTATGCGCACCACCGTGCGGAAGTGTTGATAAACCTCGGAAAAAATACCCACACACACACACACATAATATAAAAAAAGTTGCCTAAATGAGCTTCATTCGTTGCTCGCACCATAGAAAAGTTATATTTTATTTTGTTATTGTAACGAGCTGCCAACTGATTTTTGGCCGTTCTGTCGGCTATTTGTCAAGTGTGGACAATTTTTTAGTGTCAGGCTTTTAGCATGAGCTCGTTAGCAAAGTGGACAGGTGGGCCAGGTATGAGCAGCGGCAAAGTAGAGAGAGAAGTTATATAATGATGTTATAATAGTCTATTAGAAGATTATTGTATATTAAGTTTTGGCTGCGATTATTATGAGGAATTTTGTATTGAGATACATCGACGATGATTTTAAAAGATATTCAAATTATCTGTAAATTTTATTTCGTAAGCTTAGCAAGCAAAAGTTGAATAGTTTTTACAGTCATGCAACTAGAAAGCTAGTTTATTTATTTTGCTACAAATTTCGGCTCTGTGCTCATATTTAATAAAAAATTGTTAAAATATTTAAGAGAGTATGCTGCCACAGCTAAAATGTTGCTGTCTGCACTTGACATAGTTGCGCCCATCTCCCTAGTAGAGTAGGATAGGGTCTGTGCTCTAAAACTATATGAAACAATATACATACATATACGCGAACACACTCACACTCACACTCATAGTCATACTCATATTTTTGTAGTATCAGGAGAAACTTTTCAGTGCTTGAATATTTTCAATTTCACTCGCCGTACGACAAAAGTTTTCCACACCAAGGACAAGTGTGCTCAGCGTCCAAGTAGCAACCTTTATGTCTGACTCGCTCTCTCAGTGTGTGTTTTATTATGATATATGGTCAATGGGCACTCGAGCAAAAGAACTTACGCCATAACACAGAGGGAGAGAGAGAGAGAGAGAAGCCGGCTAGTCGGAAACTTTTGCCTACCTATTGTCAAAGTGTATTCAATATTCGAGTATAAAATGCATTTCCTTAGTATATCTTATTTCTATTCGTTCGTTTGCCAGTGGATTTTACAGAATTTTCCGCTTTCTCTGCGCAACGCACGCACCACATATTCCTCAGTTCACAATTTACGTAAACAATACTTCAAGGCTTTGTTTTGCATGTGGCTTGTGGTTGGGTTGCAAAGCCAATTGTCATAGGTCAAGCGTCAGCAATTTTGACATTGAATATCGGAAAGGACTTGAAGCACACGCCTGCCGCTTGACACTAATCTAATATAGCTTGTTGACAGCTCACATTTTTTGACAAGTTTGTTTATTAGAAATATGGAAATTCTCGTTCCGTATTTATTTGCAATCAATTTAGCTAAAATTATACAAGAAGTAAATTTATGATGTGCAGGTGTCTTGGAAGACATTTAAGTCTATTGATAGTTTGGGAATTTTAATTGCTTTTCTTATCTTAGTAAATATTTTAATTTATTTCTAATTGTGCTTTATAACTGTTTAACAAGTTTTACATAGTTTCAGCGCTGCCTTAAAAGTAATAAAGGTTATCTATAACTATTATATACTATTAATATATAATATTGCTAATTTTGATAATTTCGCTTCTCTTAGTATATATGAAAGACAATTTATTAAATTGATGTATTAAATCGCTTGATTATCACTTGCAATGCCTTTGCCTAGACTGCAATTAATTTTGATTCCCTAATTTGCTTGATACAATTCAATTTGGCAAATTGTGTTGCGCGTTAGTCGTTGTCACATTTAAAGTGCTTTGCTCTGCGTCAGGCGTTGCAATGTGCAGCAATAAGTTGAGTGTATCTAAAAGAATGGCTGGCCACATTGCGTTGACTGCTGTCTAATGCATCATCCACACACACACACACATAGAGAAAAGAGAGAGAGAGGAAAAGCAAGGATGTGCGTGTGTGTGGCAGAGAGAAATACATGCATGCGTGCATGCATGTACATACGTTTATGTGGCAACCACATTTTTCTTCATCATAACTGTCAAAAACCGACAAAACCCATGGCACACAATTACAAAACATAAACAGAAAAGTTGTAATCACAGCTGTCCGATGCGACGAACCAAAAGCCCCCTCCGGAACACACACACACGCACATACACAAATACTCCTTGCTGGCTATAACGTCTGCTGGGATAATCAGAAAACTGCCAGAATCAAGTAGAACGAATGATGACGAACAACAATCGCAGAGATGACAACCGAGCACTGAGCAATGCACTGCATCATCCAGTGCTACGCATTTTATTTCAGGCTTTCCGGGCTAACAGACGTTGCCCGTCATTCCAGACTTTGTCAACGTCATCATCATCATCGCCGTCATCATTGGTAGGGTAAAATCACATCAATGTCAGTTTGAGGCTTTCGCCACTCGGACGTCTGTTTTGCCAGCTTTAACAGTTGCTGCCATTTGTGTGTGTGGATGCATTCATTCGTTTTAATTGTTTAAAATGTCAACTGAAATTTAGATCGCATTGTAAGTAGTGGAATTTACTCAAATATAACAGATGATAGCAATTGCTGGCGACATTATCTAACTATGAAGTAAGATAGATTGCTGCTGGTTCTGTATATGTATAATGATAGAAAATATATTTTTTTATATCAAGAATATATTTGTTATTGCAAATTTTAGTCATTTTATTTGTGAGCGTGTTAAGTCTTTGCTTGTTGAAGCAATTTCTTAGCACTGAAAGCTTAACTTTTATTCTTGAAACTAAATTAAATGATTCAAACTAAATCAAATGATTCAAAGATCTATGTTAAATTGTATTGTAATTTAGATTTGTATTTTTATTTATTTATTTATTTATTTACAAAAATATTTTTTATTGAGCTAAATAATCTATAATAAGAAGCATATTTATATTCTTTTAATTACTATATTTTTTTAATTATATAAAATCATATTCATTTTTTACTTTACAAATATATATATTTTGTATATATGTCGTATCGGTGTGATATTATGATGTTGTGATTGACAGTTGCAGTAGTATTAAAGAGAAACTGACAACTAGCGCTAATCGAATGAGTTAGCATTTTAGTGACAGTTAAAGGACGTATCATTAGAAAAGAGACAACCATAGGTTTTGCTGAACGTGGTCTTGGATGTCGCAGAGTGAGAGTGAGAGGGATATGCCCTTCACACAGAGTTGCTATGATATTGATGAACGAGAACATGCAACCGAGAGAGAGTTTGACAGAAGGAAAAATTAACATTCAAGCAGACACAGTCGAAGGAGAAAGAGCTGGCGTTTGTTGAAATCTGCGACTCCAAGAACAAGTTATTTGGTAAATACCATGGAAGGCGAGAACGACAACTCTAACGCTACGACATCAGAAGTGGGATATTTTAGTAAAACAACTTCCTCTGCCGAGTCCAGATACCATTCTTATGAACTTGAAACCTTGGCAGTTGTCGAATCCGTAAAACATTTTCGCCATTACCTCCTTGGACGTGAGTTTGTAATCTATACTGACTGCAACTCACTGAAGGCTTCGCGTACTAAAATGGACCTAACTCCTAGAGTTCACCGTTGGTGGTCTTATTTACAATCATTTAATTTCAACATCGAATACAGAGAGGGCAAACGCATGGCTCATGTAGACTTCTTGTCAAGAAATCCACTTACTTTAGAATCCAAATTGAAATTATGTAAAATCCCCGAAAAACGGATTAATTTGGCCGAAGTATCTAACGATTGGCTTTTAGCTGAACAACGGCTCGACACAGAGATAGCTGAAATTGTTGCCAAGCTGAATTCAAACGAACTACCTGAAGATTTAGCCAAAACTTACGACGTGAGAAAAGGGCTCTTACATCGCAAAGTGCAAAAGGCTGGTAGAACACATTGTTTGCCAGTTGTACCACGTGCATTTAAGTGGTCCGTTATTAACCAAGTTCATGAATAATAATGCATCTAGGTTGGCAAAAAACTCTCGATAAGGTTTACGAATACTATTGGTTCGATAAAATGATAAGTACGTTCGAAAATTTGTGAACAATTGCATAACTTCAGAACTACAAAACAATCTTCTGGGAAAATCCAAGCTGAACTTCATCCCATCCCAAAAACTAGCATCCCCTGGCATACTGTTCATATCGATATCACTGGTAACTGAGCGGAAAAAGCGACCTGAAAGAATATGTTATAGTTCAGATCGATGCTTTCACAAAATTTGTTTATTTGTTTCACACATTCAAAATTGACGCTGAAAGCTGCATAAAAGCTATGAAATCCTCCATTGCTTTATTTGGAGTCCCAAATCGTTAATAACCGACCAGGGTAAATGTTTCTCTAGCTGTAGATTTTCAGAATTCTGTTCCTCACAAAACATTAAACTGCACCTAGTTGCTACTGGGGCTAGCCGTGCAAATGGTCAGGTTGAACGAGTATGAGTAATTAAAAAATTTGTTGACTGCGGTAGAATCTAGCAACAGATCCTGGCAAGATGCTCTCGATGAGGTACAGCTTGCGTTAAATTGTACAACTTGTCGTACAACTGAAGCAAGTCCTTAGAGATGCTGATCGGGAAAGAGGCACGACCCTTAGGATTAATTCCACCAATCGAAACAGAGCGTGAGGTCGACTTGAAGAGTATTAGAGCGCGTGCTACTGATAAAATGAATTCGTTGGCGTATTATGATAAACAAAGGTTTGATAAGAGAAAGGCAACAGTCGTTAAACACAAGGTTGGTGATTACGTTTTGCTTAAGAACGAGGAAAGAAACCAAACAAAACTAGACCCAAAATTTAGAGGGCCATTTGTGTTGTAGAAGTTTAGATGGTGACAGATATTTGATAAAGTCACTTAAAAATAATCGATTGTTAGTACTGTATGAAAGGTAGAAAAATCCAAGTGGTTTGTCCAAATCAGTTGGACATTATAGTGAAGAGCTTGCCCGCCAAAGAGTTAATTGAGTGATCCGTCCAGAGGAGACGATGAGTTTCGTAGTTGTGACGATGAGTAATCCGTAGTTGTGACGATGAGTTATCCGTAAGTGTGACGATGAGTTATCCGTCAGTTGTGACGATGAGTTATCCGTAAGTGTGACGATGAGTTATCGTCAGTTGTGACGATGAGTTATCCGTAAGTGTGACGATGTGTTATCGTCAGTTGTGACGATGTGTTATCCGTTATGAGAGGCGATGTGTTATCCGTTATGAGAGGCGATGTGTTATCCGTTTGAGAGGAGATGTGTTATCCGTTTGAGAGGCGATTGTTATCGTTCAGAGAGACGATGTGTAATCCGCTATTATGGCGATAGTTGAATACAGCGAAATGGTGTATGGGGAAGACAATTGTGGTTGAGTGATGTTTAGAATTTGTTGTTAGGAAAGACGAAATATTTGTTGAGTTGAAAAAGCGAAGATAATTATAAATAGTGATAGATAGAGAAGAAAGTCGATTAATAGAACAAATTATAATAAAACTAGTGTTATGAGAGTGATTCTTAATAACACGGGGACGTGTAACGTAGTTGGCCGAGTCGTTCGGAATATTTGAAAAAATATTACACTGGGACGTGTAAATGTCAGTATGGCCGTGTCGTATCGGTGTGATATTATGATGTTGTGATTGACAGTTGCAGTAGTTTAAGAGAAACTGACAACTAGCGCTAATCGAATGAGTTAGCATTTTAGTGACAGTTAAAGGACGTTATTAGAAAAGAGACAACCATAGGTTTTGCTGAACGTGGTCTTGGATGTCGCAGAGTGAGAGTGAGAGGGATATGCCCTTCACACAGAGTTGCTATGATATTGATGAACGAGAACATGCAACCGAGAGAGAGTTTGACAGAAGGAAAAATTAACATTCAAGCAGACACAGTCGAAGGAGAAAGAGCTGGCGTTTGTTGAAATCTGCGACTCCAAGAACAAGTTATTTGGTAAATACCATGGAAGGCGAGAACGACAACTCTAACGCTACGACATATAACAAAAATTCAGTTATAAATGTTTAGTTAATAGTTTCCATTAATATGTGTGAGTATGTCCGTGTGTGAGTGAGTGAGTTAATCACATATAACTGGCGATGACAGCGACAATTATCATCATCATCCTCAAACGCGTCATACGCATGTGACACACAAAAGCAATTACATTTAACTGTCGCAAATTTACGCAAGAATTTGTATTTTTTTTTTTTGCTAAACACAATGCACTTGAGACTAGATGCATAATAAATATTTGAAAAGAAAAAAAGGAACAAGAACATCAACAATAACATTCCTACCCCTGGCACGCCCTCGTGCGCTGCCCAACGGCGTGGGCGTGATTAGTGGCTCACATTGGCGAGGCTTGGCCCAAATTCATGGCATTTAATTAGCATTTTGTAATACATTCGTAATACCCGCGAGTATACTGACTTGTTATCGTTGTCATCGTTGTTGTTGTTGTTGTTGCAATTGTACTTTTCATTTTAATTAAATTGCTCGACTGTCCAGCGGTCGGGCTGATGACTGCATGACAAATGCCGCTGAGCACTTTAATTCTGGTGTGGTCTCCGCTTGGGGTTTTATTTATGCAAATGCGATCCGTACTAATCGTTTGGGGTCATGGGAATACAACCCCCAATGCATATGCTAAATGGCATAAAAGCTAGCGAGATAATTTGAAATGGTTGAAAACAGAAAACGATATATATATATATATAAAAAAAAAGAAACATACTTTTTGTGCACTTTTAGGTAGTCTCAGGTAAATGCAAAGTGCAATTGATATTATTCATTGAGACTCGAATCACTAGTTAAAATTTAAACTTTCATTAGAAATATATATTGAGTGCAAATGGGTTTTATGTCAAACATAGTTTACATTTTTAACACTACACATGAACTTGTAAACGTTTATATTATATTCATTTATACTGCATACAAATAATTGTAATTGTTAGAGCATTTGCGTCTACCATTCAAAGAAGTCTTTCTAATTGCAATATAAAGAACCATTTGTTTGGTTCTTTAAATGTTGAAATGCCAACACCTCTTACATGTTTCTGATACATGTAATTATAATGTATTTCACTCAAGTACACAGTGTTCTTTAATCACATCACCACGAGCTGAATCATTGCGTTTGGCGATGACAAGCAATTAAGAAAATTTGAAGTGTGTTGTATAGTTGTCGTTGTTCGTCTTCGTCAGCTTCGAATTCGGCTTGTGCTTTTGAGTGCCGCAATACCTTTTGTTAGACACGTGGTAAAAGAAATGTTTGTGGATCTGCGTCACAGTTGAGTGCCACATTTCAACACCTTGAACAAAGTAGCATGGCCACACACTTAACCCATTTTGGTGGCAGCAGCAAAATGTGAGGGCGCGTCCTGTGGAATTGATGGGACCCCAGATGATGATGAAGGGAGAGAGAGGGCCTTTAGATACATACATACATATAAATAATGATTCGGGTATAGACTGGATGATGACTGTGCGTCTTTTCTAGTTGCCCCATGTGGCACCCACTCTGACTCACTCCATTTATCTCTCGTTCTCTTTCTATGTCTCTCTCACTCTCTTCGTATTTAATTGCCACAAATTAATTAAATTAATGAATTGTTTGCCATTGCATTTTTATGCTCTCCAGCCGCAGCCCGCTGGGATTGCCTAACAGAAACCTAGATATTTTAGGCTGGAACTGGCTATTGCCTCTGGCCTTATTGAATGACAAATGACATGCTTTGAGGCAAAATTGCAGTGATAATGTTATATTTATTTATTCATCTCATTTAAGCACCCAAGCAGTAGGTCTAAAACAATGCAGGAAGCACTGCTGGCAAATTAATTTGATATTGCGAAAACATGAAATCAAATGCCAGCAATGTAGCATATATATGCTATAATATATAAGTGAATGTGACACATTTTTATGATGCTTATAAAGTTTTGTTGGGCTTATAAAAAACACGAAATTATGAGTCTCTCCATATCGCATGCGTAATAATTCGCTTTTTATGTCACTCTCATGAAAACGATTAACGTATCACTTAAATTGAAAAATTGTGCAGATAGATATAGTATGATATATAAAACATATAATATGAACAACATTGTGACATAAATTGAAGAAATTAAGCTGATTTGTAAAGTTAAAACTCGTTTGCTGAATGACAGCTGTCAATTATTTAAACTGTGAACTTTTGATTGCCATCTTTATCTATATTTAGCGAGACAAAGTGAGATTTAAAGTAGAAGTACTTGAACATGCAAAAAATCGTAATGGAATAGGTTCAGGTTACTTGTTTTGCATATGCCTTTAAATGAGTTCAATTGCACATTTTCAATATCAAATAATAGCCAGCTATAGCTGTGGGTATCGAAGAGAGCACAATATCAATTGAAATGGCTCATACTTCATTCAGAATAACCGTTATTTATAGCGCAACCATATAAAATAGTCATAGACCAAAGGAAATGCCTTCTTCTTTATTTTATTTCATTTTTATAAAATTTATTGAAAATGCAGGCCACAGCAAACATGGCCGCCAAACAATCGGGTCAGCCAGCCCGTTCGCATTGCTGCTCACACTCGCCATTCTCGCGGCGTTGCCACTTGTTGCGGCACGTTGACGCCATCTGGCGGCGATAATAAACGTTTACATGGCACATGAGAAAATTTCCATCACAGCTCACTCCTCTGAAACAATAAATGTCATATGGCTGACACATCAACACTTTATGTGTCGCCTTGCCATATGCCAGATGCCACGCCCCTACTGTGGCGTATAGCTTTCAGAGGAACAAGTTTCAATGTTCGTCTAGCTTTCCATCCCTCGACATTTCACTTACACACACACAGCTATACAAATAAAATCTTGCACGCTTTTAATTTCGCCTGGAAGTATGCAGCAAATGTTTCGCATGAGAGAATGAGAGCTAGAAGAGGATATGGTTGTGGTGCTTTGGTGGGCGTTTTGTGTGTCACATTTTTATGAGCGAAAGCAAAATGAAATAAAAATTATTGCCAAAAAAAAAAGGAAGAAAGTAAAGGATGAGACCAAGCACATAAACAAAGCGAGACAAACGGATACACCCTACAGCCACAGCAACAGCTACAGCTCGACTAGCCTGATATCCCCTAATAGCCCTTGGCCTGGGGCTTCTCCTCCCACGTCTGTGCTACATGCTCGTCACTCACTTGGAATTTTGCGTAATTTATATTTTGGCTGCTGTGCTTAGTGACGTCAGCTCTTGGGGTTCGGACTGTGGGCTTGAGGGTTGGCATTTGGGCTTCCTTCTAGTGCCAGCACCAGATTCTGTGGCAGGGTCTGGTACGCTCTTCTCTTCTTCTGCTTTGTAGTTTATGGCTTCAATTTGCCCAAATGAGTCGTTAATTTTGACTTTTCATGTGACACCCGCAACCTACCCTCGCCAAGGGCACAATTCCATGGCGACCAAGGCCCCTGACCAGAGAGACCCGACCTTTTGCTGAGTTAGTTTCCCAGCCACTTTTATTGTAATTTTGTGGCCTTTAATTGAATTTTATTAGCATTTGTACTTATTATTTGCTCTCGCATTCCCTTGCTTCCTCTGTCGCTATGCACATTTAATCGTATACTTTACTTCCTTAGATATTTTCTGGAGTTTGTGGAGAGAGAAAGGGAGAGAGAGAGAGAGGTCCTCTGTCCCTTTGTGTGCCAATAGAATATGCTATTTGTTTTGGATGAGCAATTTCGTGTGGGCTAGACGCTAGACACTAGATGAAAAAGGCATCTTGGAATTGTATTTAGTAATTACTATGATTATTTAAGTGCTGCACCCCAAAATATTCGCAAATTTCATTTAACTAACTTTTCTTTTATATCTTTTATTTCATTACAGGTAAGTGATTGTGAATGGAAATTGAAGTTGTCTAGGGAAACCAAGCGTGAAATAGCTCTTAATGTTTGGGTAAGAAATATGCTTAGCTGAGTTGATCTCAAAGATTTCATAAGATTATTTAGCATATTTCAGTGAAATTGATTTCAAAATTATTAATAAAACATTTTGTGCTACTTTCGCAATCTATATACTACTCATATATTCCATAAATAGTACATAGTAATAAAAAATGAATACTTGATCAATTTTCCAATTAGAGAAATGATTGAGTTTGCTGGTTTTCTTTCCCAAAGAGAAAGGAGCCATAAAAACGAAACATTAGTTGAATTTCTTCTAAAATCTTTACTATAAAACATCGAAACATAACAATATTTATATTTGTAATACTAAACTTGAGCTGAGATGCCCGATCCTACTGCTGCAGAGTGACTCAGAAAAGTATGCTAACCGCTAACAAGAAACGTTAACGTGGCTTATTTCTAAATACGATATCTTTTCGCTTTGATGCGATTCTTGCGTTTCTTACGTGTGGTCAGCTTCACGTATCTCACCTTTCCGCCATTACTTCCAGGGCTGGTCAAGCTCGAGCCCTGGGCGCTTGGTCGTGCTCGCTGACGTGGTCGTGGACGTATGGGCGTGGCTTTGCTGGGCCGCAGATAGTTATTATATGTAGAGGTGGGCGTGGCCTGCCAGGCAGAGCTGCCCGTGGTATCGACGCTGTCGTAATCGCTGTACATGCTGCCAGTATTGCCATATTCACTGTATCTGCTATCCGTGTGGCCAGTGTTGCCATATTGATTGTACATGCTGCCATAGTAGGAGGGCGCATAGGAATTGCCACCGACCTCATTGAGAAACTCATCAACACTGGGCACCGAACTAAGCGCATTATTTTGTCCACTGAATGCCGCAGCGCTGTCGTCCTCATTTTCGCCCAGTTCCGCCCAGGATTTGGCTGCGTCAATATACTGTTCGCTGGACTCAGCTGGCTTGACGTAGCGCGTGTCCGCCTCATCCTGATAATCATCGAACTGCTCCCCGTTGTTCGATAGCAACTGCTGCGGCTTCTGCCTGGGTCTGCCGTTGTGCGGCTTGCTCAAATGATTGACCTTCTTACGTTTCTGCTGTCTACCCGCAAACTTCGATAGATATTCTCGCTGAAGAGCAGCCATAAGGTTGCCATTGAGCAGCTCATTGTTCTCGAGTTCTGGTTCGGCTTCAGTCTCTGGGTCCGCTTCCATTTCCATCTGCTGTTCCAATCGCTGCTGCTGAGCAGCTTTGATGGATGCCAATAACTGTTGCAGCAGTTGCTGCTGTTGTTTTGTTGAGCTGCTACTGCTGCTGCTGCTGGCTGGTGTTGTTGCTGGCAATGTTGCCTTCAACTCTGCCGCCTGCTGCTGCTGCTGTTGCTGTTGCTGATTGTAGTTGTCGAACAGAGCGGGTCCATAGTTCGGCTTCAACATGGCCAGCGACATGGCCATGGGCGTGTCTGCCGTTGCCATCAGTTGCTTTACGCTGGGCGCCATGCCGCCGCTGCCGCTCGCCGTTGTTGTGTAGCCCAGCAGCGAGACATGCGGCTTGCCCATGGGCGGCGCGGCAACAGGCATCAGTTGTTGCGGAGGCGCGACTGGAAGTGGGAAATGCTTGTAGACCTTGTGGAAATGCGTGTGCTGACGCACAACTTCCGGCATGTGGAGGCGTATGTGTACCCTAGGCATATAGATTAAACATATACTTTGAAAACACTGTTTGCGCAGTGATTGTAAAGGTATATTGGTTTGATTGAACAGCAAGCGAAGCTGTTTGTAGAGCAGAGCATGGCGCAGTTAGTTACAACCGCTTCAGCAGAGTTTACTCTACGGCAACTGTCTCTTTATTGGAGTTTGTATTTCGTATTCTTACCTCTCGCCACTGTTGCCAGCCGCTGTGTTACCTTCCAGCGTGACCACAATGAGCCACAGTGTGGCAAGCGTTATGCATGCGGACATGACAAAAGTCCTCGCACTCTTTGGAGTCCTGCCTCGCTCCTGCTGCTGTTTAATCCTGGTGTTTGGACGCACTCAAAGCTGGACACCTTCTGACAGAGGCCGCTGTGGAGCTTCCCACTTTTATGGACTTTCACGAGAGAAAAAGAAAAACTATAGAGATGGCAAAACAAACAGCGCACAGATCACATTTCGTCCATGGGGTGGGCGTAAGGGGCGGTAGATTGTCGAAGGCCAAGAGAGGGGAGGCCGCTTCACCTCACGTTTCCAGCTGATGCACTTTTGTGAATGTAATTTTCCATTTTACTTCAGTGCGTCTGTCTGTTCGTGGCATCAACTATTTTTTCTCTTATACTTTGTGTCATTCGATAGCATTGAGGAGAGTTCCCTTACGCCGCTAGCCCCCTTTGGAGCCATTGAAAACGCATGCGTAACGTTTTCAATTTCATTTTCAAACTAACGAACTTCATTTTCCTCGATGTTGTGCTTTTCATTACTTGTTCATCTTTTTGCTGAAGTCTTGCGTTTCGATTGGTGCTCAGCTGTCGCGTCTGTCGATGCCATAAAAGTGAATAAACCCAAAGAAAAGTCCGAACCAAAGACCTTGACAATAATGTCGAATGGCAGGCGATGGAGAAAAAAAGAATGAAAATGCTTGACAAAATGAGAAAGGTCAACAATTGTAAGAAAAGCATCGATAAGCTTTATGTTGCTTGACAAGCTAAATATAGAGGACGATGTAACAGCTAAAAAAAAGAGAGCTTTAGAGCTATGTTATGTCAAACTTGTATATTTACTCTAAATGCATACAATTGTTAATTTGCATTTAATTTGTTTTTACTTTTGCAAGAAATAGTAATACTATTTGAGAACACGAAAAACATTTAAACAAACTTTATAAATAAAGTCATAAAGCCTTAGTTCTAGCTCTATATCAATTAAATATTGAAGACAGGAAGAAAGCTGTTTATAAATTTACTCAGTTGAATTGAGTTAATCTTTACAATTATATTACAATTATACTCCATATACATATATAAATATATCTATATCTATATCTATATATATATATATATATATATATATAATTCTAGAAAACTTTCTTTCATTTTCAATTGGCATAGACAACGTTAAGCTCATAGCCTTTCACGGTGTAAACAGTATTTTCTGGCTTACTTAACCTTGGTTAAGTGCCAAAAAATAGCTTGAAAATAGCCAAGGGAAAAAATTTTTCATGCGCATTTCCAAGTCACTAAACAGCAAAATGTAAACGAAAAACCAGCAGAGGCGAAAGGGGTGCAAATCGTCTGCAAGCAACGCATTTCTGGCAACACCCACGATAAGGAAACGTCTGTTCAAGGTTGGTTTTTATTTTGGTGATTTTCTCGAGAAAAAAAAAGTTACAAAAAGTAATGCGACAAATGAAAGTGTTTTTCCTTGCCCACGGATAACCACAAGAAATGCTTTAAAAATGTCGTTGGCATTGAAAGGGAGTGGAAAAGGGGTTTCCCACAAAAATGTAACTGCTTAAGAAATTGTTCTGTACGAAAGAGGTGGAAAAACTGCAAACTAAACGTTCCAATGGCTTTTTCCACTTAAATCGTGATGATGATGGTGTTGTTGCCTGAGCCATAATAATAAAAATAAAAATGATAATGTTAATAATAATGCGTGAAAAATATGCTTCCAACAGCAAGAAGACGTGGAAGCAAGCAGCATAACCAGAACATATACACCGTTAAATGCCAGCTTGTTGCTTCTTATACTTACCTTTTTCTTGGTGCAAGCAGCTTGCTAGACGTGACACGCAGCAGATAAAAGAAGAAAATAGGAAGAAGTGGCAGGAGGCGGCGAGTAAAGAGAGGTGGAGAAAATGTGCTTCGGCCAGATGGTAGCGAGTGTGAAGGCAGAAGCGTAAAGATTAACAAGTCATGATTATTAGAGCTGATGTAGTCGGGGAGGAGTAGGAAGTAGCAGAAGTAAAAAAAATAGAAAAAAATAGTATAAAAGAGTTGGAGCAGAATGTGTTGAAAATCATTATAAAGTTACGAGCGAGCCGTTGATTGGCTGGCTACCTCAGGCTGACCTTTAATTTGAAGTGGTTTTCCAGGCAACATGTTTCCCTGGTCACGTAAACATGTGTGTATGTAAGCATGTTGCGTGCACAACATTTGACCTGGCACTGCAAATGCAGTTTGTTGCTTGCAGCTTGTTTCTCACACAAAGCGAGAAGAGGCAAACGACATGCAACATTTGCGGCTGGCAACATGAGCAATTGCAACATCGCACGCTATACGCACAAGTGCATGCTGTCAACATGTTGCCAAGCTGACCTTGGCATAGGCAGTCCGACCCAGCAACAAGCAGTTGATCATGCGCTCTCTTCCGCTCGCTCTGTCAACATGTTGCCCGGGCAACTAGTTCAAGCTCATGTTAATGACTCTTCTTCGAGTATAGTTGTTGTTGATGTTACCGCTCTCTTGCTCTGGGTCATTGTCTTGTCCACTGTCTGTCTGTGTGCGTGTGTGTGTGTGTAAATCTGCGCTCATGTAAAGCTAGAGTTTGTTTTGTTGTTTTACGTTTTAGTTATTGTTGTCTGTCAGTCTTCTTTCTTTTATTTTGATTCAGCTGGCTCATTGCTCGATGTCGCACCGTCTCGCTCTGTTGTTGTTTCGTTACGCATTTGCGTTCAGTTTTTAATTGTTGTTTATTTTAGCGTTTGGCTTTTTACCATTATTTTAAACGCTTTTATTGCGCCTCATCATCATCGTAATGTTTAATGTTAAATGTTAATGTTAATGTTGTTGGTAATGGTCATCATCAGTTACGCCCCTAGGTCATTGGCATCTGCCGGTTAGTTGGCTGCTTACTTAAGTCTATCTACTTCCCTTTCTCGCTCACGCTGTCTCTGTCTGTGCTCGTACGCCCTTTAATTGTAATCGTGCTCTTCGGCATTACCAACATACAATTTTGTAGAGTTGTTGTTGATACCCTGTAAGCAGTTTGTTAAAAATAGATTATATGTGTGCACATACAAAGTATCTTATAGTATTTTGCAATAGTTGTCTGTATATGTACATATATACATACTTTTACTTGATTTTTTTTCGTACAGGGTACCGCATAGTCATGCTTCTTTATGTCAATTTTTATTTGTATTATTTTGATGATGTCACGTTGGGTGTAGCTGACAATGTTTCCTATGGCTTCCTGTCTTTACCAACTTGTTGCTATTGTTCTTCCACATGTTGCTGTGTTGTTGCGGTTGTTGTTGTTATTTTGTATTTGCTGCTATGCTTTTTGTTGTTGTTATGTCCGGCGACACAAGTATATTCCCCACTCTCTTTTGGTGCTTGTTGCTGTTGACCAATTATTTTCTACAGGCCATAGGAAATAATGCCTACAGAAATTCTTGTTGTTGTCGTTGTCGAGTTATTAGCCATCATTAAAAGAATACCGTTACACACATTCGTTTAACAGTAAGCGAACATCAACATGTAGGCTGCAGCATAGTTTTTGCTCTTGTAGGAATACCTGTTATTCTTTTCCTCCTCTGCTCTCCCCGCTTGGTTTCATTGGAAACAATTTGCATCACAAAAGAGAGATGAAAAGCTGGACAAAGTGAGTGAAAAATAACAGTATAGAATTTAACTTTGAGGCATTGCAATCGATAGGACAATACATTTTGCAGCCCTAGTTTACCACATAGATTTGGCTTTTTAAAAAGTTCGACATTAATGAAAAAGTTCTTAAAACAATTCTTTTATATTTCGAGTGGAACAAAATATGGAAGAATGAGGAATATTCTTGTTTTTTGAAGTTATATATAAACACTCATTCAAGAATAATGTAAAATCAATTTTAACTTTGGGTGTGATATTGTTAAGAATTCTTCTATTTCCTTTTATAGTTTTGAACCAAGCTCTAAATGGGACTTTCACCTCTTTTGTAAAGTTCTGGCACGTTCGGCATGCAAAACTTTGCCACTCTTTGCAACTGGAATTGCAACGAGCACAATTTGGTTTTGTAATTTTTGTTTGCTTTTTTCTTTTCTTTTTTTTTTTTTTTTTTTTGCACTTCCTGGTTCGGCAACTCCGCTGAGATTTGCAATGCCAAAGAGGCATGATCTCCATGAATACATTCAAATGCTCGTATATCTCAGAGACTGGTTGTGCTTTCTAGACTGGAGTATGTTTGAATGATGTCAGCTAAGAAGAGTTTTGTTTTTGCTATTCTGGTTTTAGTTGCGAGATTCTGGTTTTTCTTTAGTCTATATAGCTATTTTCTTTTCGAGTCACAGACCAGACAGAGTTTGTCTTGGCGTTCTATTCCATTCATTCCAATCAGAAATTGGCCATTAATAGGATTAGCATTTTGAGTGGCGATTATTAATATGCCTTTCACCGATTATTGTGGCAAGTTCATTGAACGAATGAAGAAATCATTTGGCATTTAATAAACGACGCTTCTTCGTATTGGTATTCTATTACTTCAACTCCCTGGCCCTAGCCCCCCAATGTTTGTTATGGCCGCACTCTAATGACTTCCCAAAGCTGATTCGATTCGCTTCGATTGAAGTGACCCAACGAGAAGCGAGTCCGATGAGCGTGTGTCCGTGCGTGCCGCTAATGTGAATTTGATTAATTTAATTAATAATATAAAAATTTATGAATAGCTATCAAGCATGTGTGTATAGAAATTATACTAATCGTTCAGCTCAAACAAAGAAAGAGAAAGAGTATTATTCATTTGGCCAGTGCCGCTAGCCAAATGTTTACCCGAGTGTTAAACTGTTGACATACTCTCATAGATATTGTCATGACCTCATCATAGAGAACAAAGAATACGGTTTTGGTTGAAGAAATGTTTATGTTTGTGTACGGACATATAAGTCCGATGACGTCAGCCATTTCTCTATATATACTGTCGTCTGTGCGTGGGTATTATATGTTGTTTGAGTAATATTTACACAATGAGCTTGTACTCGTATATCATCCTATGAATTTAATTGATATCATGGAAAATTACATCAGAAGTCTAATTAATATTATAATGATTTATTTGTATCTTAAAGCAAGAGTCTTATATACATATTTCTCTTTAATTTAAAAATATTCAATCCTCAAATTGTCTTAAGTTTTTTCCCTCGTAACAGATTTCTAACCCATTCATAAATTTATCGCTCGATTCTATCTCAATTCTTTGTTTTTTTTTTTCGTATCTGCGTCTTCAATCTCTTCATTGATTGCTTCACATTTGCATTCCTGTTCGCAACTTCCATGCACTGATTGGTCTATTAACGCGGCATGTTCCTAATAGTCGTTGCCATTATTTCCGAAGCATTTCAACCAAACACGTGCAACATTTGCATTCAATGAACTCAGCCAACCAGCCATTTGCCGAGTGTAAATGTTAACCCATTAGAGGAGCCGGCACCCCACCCCCTTGGCTACACGCCTTCAGCTGATCAAATTTGATGCCCCTGCGAGATGTCAACGTCGTCGCACATTTTCCACACTGTTGCGTTTTTCACCATGGACAAAAGTCACATTAAGTCAGGTTCATAATGAGGCAACAATCTTTACTATAATACACTGTAAGCTGAAAGTGGTGTAAAGTCCACATTGAGCGGCACAAATAATATAATAAATATATAAATAAATAAATATAAAATGTATATATTTAAATATACGATGAATATATATTTATAGTAAATTCATTACCTTATCGAGGAATCAAATTAACTCAAAATTTGATGGTATCCCATATATCTGAAGCATTTACGAAGAACCAATGATAATTAAGAGCTCCACAAATATAAAGAATCGACAAATCTAAATATATTCTAAATAGTAAAACTCTATAGAGTATTTAAAGTCAACTAGAATAACTTCTATGCGTCGCGCTTGTTTACGCTATTCTTTAATGATAATTCGCTGATGCTTTAATGACCACGTTTGAGGCCGCGTTAGATCTTTGAAGATAAGATGTGCCACTAAGGCTGCTGAAAAAGTGATAGAAAATTATACAATTTTATAGGCAGGTATTTGTAATTATTCAGCACATCAATCAAATTATGGCGTGAAAATGCTCGCAAGTAATTGGAACTTGGAGAGCTAGAGAAACCAGTTTGTGCCGTGTCAATTCTCATCAGCACTTGATTTGTCACTTCAATACACACACACACACACACATACAGACACACATTGGGTGCACATACTACTCATGCCATTTTTCACACCTCATCACTGCTCTCTTTTTTCTCAGTACTTGCTATATGGTTTGTCGGCAAAGTTTTTTGATATCATGAGCATGGCTTCGGAATGGCGGTGGAGGTGGCGGGTGCGGTACTTGGGGAGAGTTAGGTCTGGGTCTGGGTGCACGAATGTCACCGTATATATGGAAGTAGAATTCAGTGCGCCGCCCTTCGCTCATCATCGTGTCCAGCACTTGAGTGTGAGAACGTGAATGTGTCTGGACATGGACCTACAGAGAACGCTCCTAAGCGAGCAACGATACCTAAGCCCTCCCCCTCTCGGCCAACGACTCTGCTATGTCATTCACACTGTTGCGGCGGCTTTTTCGACTTTTTTCTGCTACTCTCAGGTTGGTTTTTTTTTCTTTCTTCTTCTTTCGTGTCGTGTGTGTTTTGCGAGTTTTTAGCAAACTCATTTATGTATGTAGTTTTCGCTACTTGTTTACTTAAAGTTCAAGTCGAGTGTTGTTTTTACAAATTGTTAGACACATGTGTGTGCTCTCTGTTTCTGTCCCTCTGTGTGAGTGTGTGTTATATAGAAGAAAGGAAACGAGCGACCTGGTCAGACAGCAGCCGGTTCTATACATATCTCTCCGTCAGGCTCAGGCTCAGCCACAGTCACAGTCACAGCCACTGTCACAATCACATTCATGAACATTTCGTTTTCTCTGTCCTTTTTGCTGCCCTTTTGATGTTGACCTTAGTTTTTAATGTGCTCCTCTCGTTTTTTTCCTGAGCTCAGTTTGGCTTTCCCACTGGATTACTGACAAGTTTTGTAATCAAAGTTGAAGCAAGTGCTTACCCAGCATTAGAAAAGCGAATTCGTTTAAGGGCAGCGAGGACAAGGCTTTTATTTATACATATATTTTTATTTATTTATTTTTTCTTCACATTTTTGTATTATCTTATTCGCATTTATTATGATTATTTAATAAATAATATAATATATTGTAAATATTAATTTTATATAATTTTCAAATATTATTAGCAATTTAGCTCTAAAGCGAATTCAACGAGGCAAATCTGATCTGTCTCTCTCTCTCTCTCTCTCTCTCTCTCTCTCTCTCTCTCTCTCTCTCTCTCTCTCTCTCTCTCTCTCTCTCTCTCTCTCTCTCTCTCTCTCTCTCTGTCTCTGTCTGTCATTTTTTTGTACAATAAAATGTATTGACCTTTTGCTTGTGTAGCAAATGAACTCAAATTTCCCTAGAGATCTGATTTAAAAGGATTATATACATCAAATACAATTATAAAACTATTAACACCGAATCAGATCTTCTCAGTCACTCAGTCAGTCAGTCATTTTGTCATGCTGTCAGCAGCATGCAGCAAGCAAAAGATTTTACTCAAAACTTATGCCGCCCCCTTATGTACTGCTGCCCCTGCTCTGCTCTGCTCTGCTGTGTTTTTCCATTAAGCTGGTCATCAGACGTTACAAATTAATTACATTCGCAGTGAGCTGTGCTCGCTGTGCCGTTCCATTTCGTTCGGATCCCGGGCACTGTTCGCTCGCTCCATTAAAACTAAAAAATGCAATTACATGTAGCGCCTGGGGGTATGCAATGGAGCAGCAGGAGCAGCGGCAGGAGCCAGCAAGGACGTCAACGTTAGTGTTGCGTCTTATTTGGCGCCAGGCTATCATGGCTAGGGCATTGAATTTGGTCAACAAATAAGCGCAGGCAGGGGCAATAAGGCAATGGGATAAGGCCAAGTTGTGCGAGGGGAGGTGCGCCTGTGTGTGGATGTGTGTGACCACCAACAGGGCTTAGAGATAATTTGGCTTGAAAATCGCAATGAGATTGTTCGAAATATTTTTAATTTCATTTACGGCAAGTGAATGAACAACAGCTCTCGGCAGGACAATCAAGTTAGCCTTTGATATCAGAACACTGAATTGAGTAAAGTATTATAAACAAGTAAGAAGGCTCTAGTCGAGACGGCTCGACTACGAAATCCCCTGAACCCTGCAAAAAAAGTGATACTCTTCTTCTTTACGATCGCATGAGCGCGAGCTCTGCTAACCGCGCAGTTGCTGCTGTGGCTTGGGGGTGGGTTGGGCTATACTTTGAACGCCTATAACTCCATTTCTAGATGGATGATCTTGATGAAATTTTCAGAGTAGATTAAGAATATCTAAATGTGTCTATGTGCCAAATTTCAAGTCTCTAGTATTTGAAATGCGTTTTTTTCAAATTGTGGGCGAAGGGGGCGTGGCATCCAAAATCTGAAAATTACATAATCTGCGTATTCATAATATCTATATAAATATGCAAATTTGAAGTCTTTAGCTAAAACGGTGTAGAAGCTATGCTCAAAAAACCAAAAAAAAATTGAAACGAATTTTCGATTTTTTATCGATAATTTGGAAATGGGATGAGTTATCGAAAAAACAAAATAAACTCGTACTGCGTAGCTAACATATGAGTGTTCATGTGAAATTTCAGCTCTCTAGCTCATGTAGTTTCCGAAATCTCGACGTTCATACGGACGGACGGACGGACGGACGGACGGACAGACGGACAGGGCTCAATCAACTTATTTTTTTATGCTGATCAAGAATATATATACTTTATGGGGTCTGCGACGTCTCCTTCTGCCTGTTACATACATTTTCACAAAACCATTATACCCTGAATTCCCATTTTCAATGGGTTCAGGGTATAAAAATGTATAAAGATTTTGGATGGCGATTCAACTACGTTAATTATGAGAGTGCGAGAGAAGATTGTAATTGTAAATTGCATCAAATTATTTTAGCAATGGGAAAGGTTTTAAAATAGTCTAATTATATTAGAGATAATATAATGTATTTCAAGCGGCATGCCCTATCTTGCAGCAACATTTGTATTGTCTTTATGTAGTAAGCTTTCATGAATTAATTTATATTAAATCTTTAACCATTTTGTTCTCACATAAAATGCTACTAAAAAAGTGCAACATTCCATACAACCGCATTCAACCTCTGTACCATGTGGCAGCAACTGCAATGTCTTACTCGCCATCATCACTTCTTCGAATGCATCTTTATCCATCCGGCTGCAGCCAACTGCAAATTGAAAGAAAATAACTGGCTCTATCGCTCGGAAGGGGAATTTCACCGTCATACCTCATGCTGCTGCCTTCTAGCTCTGTTGTGCAGATAAGACAAAATGACAGCGTCTGACGTCGCGTCCGATGTCGACAATGTGACGACACTTGTGGCCCTGTCTCGACCCCATAACAGTTGCCTCCGCCACGCCACGCCTGCCTGCCTGCCTGTTGCTGCTGCTGCTCTTCTCTATCCCCCTGTTCCTCGTTCTCTCTCTCTCTCTCTCTCTCACTGTTTTTCGCTGTGCCTTCTCTCTGGCTGCTGTCCCTGTGCTTGCCGCTCTATATGAGTTTATCTTTTGGAGTTTATTATCATTATACAGCCATATGGCGAAATATTCAGCAGGAGGTGGCAGGTGGTGGTTGGGGGGGCACAGTTTGACGTCAGCCCCGTCAGACCGGCGCCGAAATTGTTGCGCTGTATCCAGAGTCCTTTTCAACGAAATACACTTGACGAAAGTGTGTTGACTCGAAACTATTTTGAATAAATTATATAGAAGAAATCTAGAATTTTTGTATATCGAAATAATAACAAATAGTTGAAATAGTTTTCAAGTCTATCTGAAGGAAATATATATTTTATTTCCATATATTATTTGCACCTTATTTTTTTCAAGTGTTCGACTCTGTCCATTATCAGCTGCGTCATTTTTAAACCCTATTATTATCATTATAATCTTCATTATTGTCAGCATTGTCAGCGTTATCATCATTATCACTGTTGGCATTATCTGCATCTGCAATGTTGGGTCACACTGACTGCCGTGTTAACTGCCAGCTCATATTTTGCATATTTTTAAATAGGTTGTGTATGTAAGTGTGTGTGTGTGTGTGCGCTTCGTGGGGGAGGGGGTTGTCAGGGGGGGTTAGATGACGAAGGTTGTAGCACCCGGCTGTGGCTTGTCACGTTGCGTACATTTTCTAAAACGTTTTTGTGTAAATGTGGCGCAAATTTCTCTGCGCATTTCTTTCAACTAACCGTAGCTCCCCCTTTGCCCTTTTAATTTCCACTTTCTACCCCCCGCACAACCCCTGCTTGGGGCGTGTGTTTTCATAATGTGCCATAAAGTATGCAATGTTATTTTGTGCTTGATGAATTTTTCCACGTTGTACAGTTTAGGTTGTTGTTGTTGCTGCAATTGCTGCTGCTGTTGTTGCTGCAGCCAGAGTGGCAGGTAATTCACATAGTGGGTTGTAAAATGAATTTCACGTAGCACAAAGTAAATTAATGTGCAACACTTTTTAGACGGATACACGCGCAAATCCTTTGAGTAGACTTTGTGCGAGCTGCTGATCCTGGCATTTAAATGTGGCCCCAAATGCTGTTAACACATGTAATTGCTTAAGTAATTTGTGGTAAATGATATTACACGGCTTTTAAAGCACTTTGCAGAAATAATCTAATAATTTTGGCAAAACGAGAGTTAACGTTCTGAACTAAGTTTCTAATCTGAGTTAACTTTTCATATATTTAGTTGGATGCTCGCTGGATAAAAGCTTTTTGCTTTTGGCATCAATTTTACGCAATTTCACTTGGTCTCTCATTATTTCTCATTTTGCTCCATATTTCAGGATACTACTTCTACTACTTCTTATAACACAATTTCTTCGCCTATCTCTCGTTATCAATCTCTTTTGGTTTATTTGCTCATTTTCCTATTTAGATATCTTGATATTTCTCACACATTTTCTTTTTAAAGTTCTCTAAATTTTTATCTGCCTTTAAATTTCTTTTCTATCTCACTATTTTGATTTTCATTCTCGCTTCTATTCCATTCATCTAATTAGTTCAGCGAATTTGCTTCTTATCAAATTTGCTTCTTCATTTTCTTCGTATTCCCAAACGTTTTTATGCCATCAATATAAACGAGTGTTGCTCCAATCGCTGCTACAAAGTGGCTGCTAATGGATTCATTGCTTGCCTTGCCTGGAAAACAACTCCATCTTCGACTAACACTTGCGATACCGAATTCCAGTGAATGTCATGTCGGTTGCTACGTGTCATTTGCCAGCACAGGGCGACAATTTGCCAAAAAAAAAAAAAGGGCATGCAAGCAAAGTAAAAATAGGAAAAGCAAAGTAGAAAAGCCAAAAATAAAGTCCATGTTTAATGGTGCACAAAACACGACGTAATGAAAATGGCAAAGTGCAAGCAAAAATAGAGAGGGAGAGAGATAGAGAGAGAGAGAGAAACACAGAGAAAGAGTTTTTTAAGATGGGAGCAGGGTTGGCAATGCAAAGTTATTTGATTAAGTCACTTTGCGAACGAAAGACTCTGGGCGAAAGTAATGCCACTCAGGGTTGGCCAACGCCATGTAATATTGACATATTGAACGAACGTGCGCCAAAACCGCGCCAAGTGCAACAAAGCTGCTCAAAGAATGGAGAAAACGAGTGAAACTCTCGAGCAGCGGACACGCTAGCCAACCAGCCAACCAGCCAGGCAGGCAGGCAGACAGGCAGGACTTAAAGGACTAAATTCATATTAAAAGTACGCGCAGACATGACAGCGGCAAAAGCCAGCCAAATGGTAGCTACAAAACCGAATAGCAAAACCAAAAAGTGTGAAACACCAAAACCCAAAAACTCCCCAAACTCAAAGCCAGCCGACTGCAAGTGCAAAAATTCTAAAATATATTGCACGGGCAGAGCAGCCCCAATCTCGTTCTCAGTCTCACTCTAGCCCTGTCTTTCTCTCTCCCTGTCTCTCTCTCTCTATCTCTCTGTCTCATACAACATAGACGCACGTACAGCAGGCTGCTCCTGCTCCTGCTCCTGGCCCCTTTAGCTGAGTGCCCTGCGTGGCAAGTAACCAACGTCGAGACACATTTTCTAATAATGTTTCAGCGTCACGTATTAATGCGTTTGTTTGTATCTTCATTTTACCCGCTGGCATTTTAATGTATTTATTTTTTCTCTCCATGTCCCCCTATCTATCTATCTCTCTTTCTCTCGCTATTTATCCTTATCTTTGGACTAGTAGTACACTCAATCTCTCGCCCTCTCTCACTCTCTCAGTTTTCCTCTAGGGAAGTTTGTCATGTTTGTGCATGCGACACACTCGCCGGGTTAATAATGAAGTACGTTTACGTGTAAACTCTATTCTAATATGTATGCTAAAAGCTTTGAGAAGACAACAGCCACCCAACTACAACTTTTCCGTGCTTTCTGCACTTTTTTCTATTACTAGTACCGTCCGTATGGGACTTGCTGGTATTTTATATCTGCGTAATACGTTAAAAATTAATTATTGCTTCAGCACAAGTTTGGCCGAGAGCATCTGTTTGTAGTTAGTAGAAATGTTCTTTATAAATGAATCTCTTGGCTGTACGTGAAGTACTTTGTAGGGCGGATTAAATTGTAGAGACGAAATTAATATTTGAATATGAAAAGATTGGGGAGTTAATGGATTATTAAACTAAAATTGTGAAATATATAGAAATAAATAAGTTTCATCCACAAGTTGACTTTTTGCTAGTATTAGCTTATATACTAATTATCAATTCTCTGATATGATTGCACATTTCCTTTTTAAACATTCTTCTTTCTACAATTTTCTGTCAATCCTTTTATACATTCTTGCTTTTACTTTGAGCTGTATTCGTAAACGTTTAAGCAGCTGTTGCTTTTATAGCCTATAAAAAGTAATGGAACTTTATAGCGTGTTTACAAGGCCCTTTCCCTTGAAGCTATCCAGCACATCGAGTCCATATGCTAAATTATCTCAGCTGCACAATATTTTCCATCCTTTATTGACACGGCCTCAGAGCAGCACACTTAACTCAACTGAAGCATAGAAACTTTTTGTGGCTTGTTGACTTTAGTGCTGTTCTTTTGCTTGCCGGCACTTGTTTAACCATTCATAAAAACCTACTCTCAAGCACTCTGATACACTCCAGACTTCGTACCATCCCCCTCGTCAGTCCACCAAAGCCGTCCTAGCTGAAGGCGAATCCAAATAGCATGTTTTTCTCCAAAAATGAACTCAACTGCCTACTCTTGGGCATATAATCACGCAGTAGGCAATGCGCTAGGACAGCTCAGCTTACCAATTCTATTAAAATTCTTCTCAAAAGTCACACGCAAGCAGAAAGAGAACGAGAGAGAGGTCGGGCCAACTACATATTAGAAAAGTATTAAATTACAACGCCCATGCAGAATACACGCCTCTGTTTGCACAATATCCTTGCAACGGACGGCTGTGGTGTGTCTCTATGTGTCCTGTGGCTATCCTTTTTCTATTTCTATGCTCTCTGTGCTTCTTTTTTTGTCTTTTTTGCGTCGCAGCATGAAAATTATAGGTTCTGCGTCCTTCGGCTTGTTCAGAGTCCGTTCGGCAATGTGTGAAGTCATCGCTTTATAATCAAGTTTTCCTTTCAAGTTTCCTTTTCCTATTTTCCCAAATATCCCCTCTGTCTCTCTCGAGCTGGTCCATATGCTCGCACAAATTGTCGCCTGGCCGGCAGAATGTGTGACTCGTTGTGAATGTGTGTGCGTGTGTGCCTGTTTGTATATTTTACTCCTTTTTCCGTTTACTTACTGCTGACTGTCCTGGATGTCCTGTTCTGCTCTGTTCTGTTCTGTCTCCACGCTGTGCATCTGCCATGAAAATTAAATTGACCGTAGCTGCTTAAAGTTATTAAAGTCGAAAGGCATCCGACTTAGCTCCCATACCCATTCTCACTAAGAAAACATTTAGAAAAGGCCGCAAAAAGCTTTTGAAATTTGATATGAGGACAACTGAATACCCTTTATGAATAGAGTATGGAAACTTGATACAAGTCGTCACATTTCAAAGATTCTACATTTTAATCCACATGATATTCGTATCTACAACACTCTTTCAATTATTCAATTCACTATTTATTGGCAGTGTATGTATAGTCGGTTCTTTGTGGAATTCCTCTTTTCCTTGTGTGCCCTAGATGATTGGTGGAGTCAGCGAAATATGTGAGTGACTTTGCACAGTTTTAGGGGTCTCTATTCTTTCGTCGCATAAAGCAATTTGAGGTCTGTGTGTAGGTCAATGGTTTGTGAAGGTTCAGTTGAAAGGACTCACATGACATCAGCAGGTTGTTGGAGATTGCTTGCAGCTAATCAGATTCTAATAAAACACGAAAAATTTTAATATATTCTGATATGAACTACCAATCGACATAAATCAGAACAGACACTCGATAGAGCTTAGTTGCAAAAATGTTGCCAAAACATGTTAAACGTGTTAGTCAAAGTAATTTTCTGCAATAAATGATGTTTAGTTCCTTGAGAGCAGTTTGAGGATTTTTACTATAGGTCAACTAAATGGAGAATTCATTCATTCATTAGTCCAGTTTTCTTAAGTTCCAGATTCAGTTCAGATCGTAATAAATCTATTTGCGATTCTTATAGAGTGTGTTAGATAACATGCGAGATTTTCTGCAACAATTCTGCAATTGCATTTCTCTTCAGAGTTGCCATATTTTCGATTGATTTAAAATCGTTTTCATATCAGTCTATTATCAATCTTCATTATATCATGCTGCAACATCATCGCAATCATTATTACCGTTATTCACGTATTGTTGCGTGTCACTTTCACTTTTTGCCTTTCGTTTTGTTTACCCGTTTTCATTATTTGCAATTGCATACTTTTTGCGGCTGTCTAATTTTTTTTCACGCTGCCTTCGTACGCTGATTAAATCTGCACACACACAGACAGAGACAGAGACGACTCTCTTGCATATACACACACATATATATATATATATATACAGGCAGAAATTTTCTTTGTTCTCTGCGCTTTTCTCTCAACATTCTTGTCGCGTTACGTTGGTAATTTTGCTTCGTGTTTACTTTTAATTTAGTTAAATGAGGCATAAGTGAGCAAATTTTTTAAGTGCGTTGTAATTTTTAATGAACTTGAAGTACAGCTAAGAAAAAAAAGGAAAGGAAAGGAAAAGAAAGAAAGAATTACTAATATAATGAGACAGATAATAACTGAGAACGCAAAATATGCTCTTGGCTGCATTTCAGGCTGTTGTTTCTTTTAATTCTTTCTTTCGCATGTGACAAAATGTTTTAAAACATTGTTTAAGTTGTTTATTTTGTAAATAAAAATATATATATATTATATAATACAAAGTTTAATTAATATACATTTTCTTATATTTACAGGTATGTTCATTTATTCTAAAATCTATTTGGCAAAGTCAATTTCTAGTGAAAATTTGGTATGTAGTTGGTAATATTCCTAAAATATATATACAAAATAATTATTTTATTTGTTTGGCTTAGGCAAAACTTTATTGTAACCTTAAATAGTTCTACATTTGTTTCATGTCGTTGACAAAAATACAACGTTTACTGCTTTTTAGTAAAATGAAAGTTTTATGTATTTTTTTAATAATATTTCTTGAATCATAAACAAAAAGAAATTTTTGCATCTTTGTTCTAGAGAAAGTGTGTTGGTAAACCTAAAATAGTAAACACATTTTCTTTATTTCAACAAGATTAATTATACTTATTTTTTAAGGTGAGGCAACTATATTGTACTTTTTTGCTAGTTTTTTTGTTTTTCTCTTGTGTTTTGTTTAAAAATATTTTTAATATTCGCAACGCGTTGACACAATTGTTGTGTGTGTCAATTGTAAACAAAACAGAAATAAGGTTTTTCATTTCATTGCAAAGTCACATTTTCATTGTCATTTCGTTGCCTATATATATATATATATATATATTCATTGTTGCATTGCTGACATTAATCTGTTGGCTAACTTCCAGTTGGCAATATGTGCCGGAGTGTTTTTGCCAATCCTATTGGCCTCGTCCAAAGTTTCTAGTGAAGTATTTTTTTTTAAATACCAACAGCTAATTTATGTGTAAAAAATCAAATTAAAATAAAATAATGTCAATTGAATTCCATTTGATTTCAAAGTAAATAAATTATATTCAGATTCGATATTCAGAAGTGAATTTATTTATGCTGCCCAATTCAATTATCTATTTGATTTTTTTTTACAGCATATGAAATTAAAGGCAGGTTATGTTCATAATTGAAAAAAAAAAAAAACATTAAATACAAATATTTGTATATAATAGATAAAAAGTTGCATTGGATCAAACAGCTGCGGCAAAAAAAAAAAAAAAAAAAAAAAACGACAAACATTGTGCAAATGTCAATTAACTCTGAACGACAAAAACACAAATAGACAACGAATTTATATATATATATACATATATACTATTATGTATTACTATATAACAGATCTGGAGAGGTTTGGGAAGCGGTCAACAATCAAATTCAAATTGATTTTTAATTAATTTTCGTCACATTTTTGTGCCCTTTGAAATGGATGAAAATTGCTGGCAATTGCTGCTGTTGGCCTCTCGCTCTCAGCGATGCTGAGAATCCAATTGACTTTAACTCTGTGTGTGCTCCTGTCTGTGTATATGTGTGGGTGTGAGTGGTTGGGTGGTTGGTTTTTTGCCTGTGTGTATGTAGAGAGGGTTGTATTGTCAACTATTATAAATTCAATTTAGATACGTGATGGATATACGAGAAAAGACGAACAAAAGAGAAGAACTAGCAGGAACACGAGAAATGTGTTAGTTTGTGGTATAGTTGAGCGGGGTTGACAACACTGGTGGGGCATTTGCTGTTGCAGTGGGAAAATAAGAAAAAGAGGAAATACTCTTACGCGAAAATGAATATTTATTGAATTTGCATAAACTATGTAAATGAATTGCATTTGTGTTTAATAAATTAAGTGAACTTCAATGTAATATTGTGAAATTACAAAGCATTTGCATTTGATATTAATCAATTTAAAAAAAGTTTCCTTTTTATTTGAGTAGAGCATACCGAAACCCCTAAATATCGAACTCCTTTGAGTGCAATTCAATTTACCCATTCCAATGAATGTTTTACAAATGCTTACATATAAATGGTTAAAAAATAGTTTGATGCAATATGTACGACAGCATCATTCAAGTGCCTGACAGCCCTGCGCTCGATCTACATATGTATATGTATGTATATGTGCACTCATGTGCACACACACATACACAGAGAGCGAGAGAGAGATACGCTCACACACACTTGAAACTTTATTGCCTCATGTCTGGTTGGACACTTCACGCAGCTGTTTTTGCAAAAAAGCGAATAGTCAAATGAAATTGGCAGAGAAAAAATGCAGATAAATTGCATGAATAACGCTTGCTGCACTTATCGTTATCGATAAAAACTTCAATGTTGACTGTACAATATAAAAAAATAAATAAATTAATGATACCGTGGTGCAAAATAAATGAGATGGTGACAAATTGACTAAGACTTGAGCTAATTTTAATTAGTTCTACCAGATCTCCAGCTAATTACAGTGAGTTAAATGAGTGAGACAGAGAGAGATAGAGAGAAGGAAAACGCGTCTAAGCTGTCGTTGCATGTAACGAGCGCAACTAACGAGCAGCAGCGAGATTAACATCTAGGCTTGATCGTTACAACCGTTGCCTCTCCCTCACTCTCTGTGCCGCTGTCTTACTCTTGCTCTCGCGCTGAGTTAAACTTGTTGTGCAGTTAGGCAGGTCGTGGCCGGCACTGAAAAATTTTAGGCCAAGCACACACACACACACATATATATATTCAGACACATACGCACACACAAATTCATACTCGCGAACAGCCCGCTGCTCGTCGGGTGCGGTGAACGAACTCAAAGCTGTTTGACGGGAACACAATTCGCATGGCCTAACCTAATAGCAACGGGGAAGAGCGAGATGGGCAGCGCTTAACGCTCAATTGCCACCGCTCCCCTCTAAGCTTGACTTGCAGCTTTTTTGAATGTCATTGTCGAGGCAGAGCTGAGAGAGAGAGAGAGAGAGAGCGGCAACTGCGGTCGTTCTCTTTTTCTTATGCCTAGCGCTGTCTTAGTTTGCATAAGCTTCAGTTAGTTGTATTGTTGTAGCTTGTTGGCTGTTGCTTTTGTGCTAATTTCTCATGTGATTGGCGTGCATTGAACTTGTGCGCTAAAAACAAAACACAGAAGCACACATACAGAGTAGTACGCCCATAGCAACACGTGAGCAGCAGCATTAATTACTGCTGCAATGTTGCTGCAACATGTTTATGGCAACTTGTTGAACAGCGCGCGCGGTTATGCCGCTGTTCTATTACCGTTAGAAGTTAGTGAACTCCTTCTCTTTTGCTCTTGTAATGCATTCCTGATGATACTCTTCACGATCGTGTTGTTGTTGTTGTAGATGATCATTTTCCATCATTTTGCTTGTGCTGCGCACACAGACAATTTTCCAGGTTATGAGATTGCAAGAGTCCACTTCAATTCCAAGTTCTCGTGCATGAAATCGATGTTGCTGTTGTTGCTTTTGTTGTTTTTATTATCTGCCTTCTTTTGACACTCCTCTATAAAGCATATGTAGCCCAGGTAGACTCCAGGCCTAATATGTAATTTAACGCTATGTTGTTGTTGTTTTTCTTTTTCTTTTTTTGTGCCTTATAAGGTTTTTGTCTTGCCTAGCTTACGTTTCGCGCTCTGGTTTTAGTTTCAGCTCTGATTTTTTGTAATTCTGTAGTTCTTTGCTCGCCTAGTTCTCGGCTTAATTTGTTTAGTCACACTTTGTTGCGAGAAGTCAACAAACTCCACATGGGTTCAACGTTACCTAATAATAATCGTACTATCCCCCAGGAGACAGACAGCTTCAGGTTTTTAGTTTTATTTCATTTATTATCGTCATTAAGGTTCACGCAGGGCGTGCTTAAACTTGTCGTCTAGTTTCGTATAATTAATGAGGTTTCTAAATAGCTATCAGGTGTAAGAAGTAATGATAAATGATGAAACATTAACATGTTCCACATAAAACACATAAGTATTGTAATTCAATAGAATTACGGTATTTTTATTTAGGTCCAGGCATTTCCGTTTCTTTCACATAATTTTCAGTTGAGTTTCAGTTATGTCTCCGCTATTTACTCTTCATGTTCCTATTGAACATTTCCCCAACTGTACAACCTGTTAACTGCCAGCAACATTTGGTGGAAGCAGCCGCAAACGAAGAGTTTGCAGCATAACAAATATAACACATACAGACACAGACACATGTATGCACATGCAATATGCCCAAAAACTGCTGTGATATTCTACAAAAGATAACTGCGCTTTTTTTTACACGCAACTGGCAATGCTGTCCGAAATGACCAGTATAAGAGTCGTACAACGCGCAACAGTTTTCTCTCGTTCTCTCACAATTCCGAACACTAGCTGTTCACCCCATAGGGTGTGCTCGATTGCCGCCGCACAGAAACGTCAACAACAAGTGTTTGTCGTATGCGCTGAGCAAACTCTACACTCTACACAAAATCATTGCGCTCATTTGCGCTCCGCTCTTCTACAAACCAGCACAGTAGGGTCAAAGTATGAGAGTGTATTTGATTGTTTGAATTGACACGATTTTTAGATACGATTTGAGCACACGGGTTAAATTTGTTGTGATTTTAATATTTTATAAGGTAGAATTGGTTATATTGCATTTTTACGCTATTTTATGAAATAATTCATATGTATTTGATTAGCTTGCACTTTACTCTCTGTGTGCCCACTGTGCCGAATTGACCGCTTCGTTTACGCTGCATTCGTGCGCTAAACGAACTCTCCGCTTCGCTCATTCGCTCGTACGCTTTGCGTTGTCGTTTCTTTGGCTCGGCACGAATCGTATCGCAGACAGGAAAATCAGTTCGCGTTGGAACTTTGAATACAACGGTTCGTTCTACCGTATTTCCGTTTCGTACTTCCCAAATCGCATATCCGTTAAACGTAAACGATTTGTCGGGGAAACCAGAAACAAACAAATATTATCGTGTTATAATTATTATTAGTAAATTATTAATAATCTTATTATTATTATAAATTATTATTACAAATCATTATTTATGAGGAGTGTGCAGTAAAAGTTTTCAAAATTGTGAATGTGCAATAGTAATACCAAAAAGAAGTTTATTGCAATATTTTAAAAACCAATTCGCATTTCTAGTGCCTATAACAAAACAGCAGATCTTTAAGATATTATAGATATTCGCATTCATTCATTGTTGCTTTTTGCGGTGCGTGTCATTTAATTGATTTCGAGGATTCGAACATCGTCGTGAACATCAATGTGTGAGGATTAATGTTGCATGTAGATACATATATATATATATATATATATATATATATCTACGGACATCGTCTCATATATCGCTCTTGCGGCCTGCCAGGCACGTCTGACGAATGCGGCTTAAAATTTAATTGAAACGGGACCCCCAAGCCGAGCAAAAAAATATACAGAATTTCCATTTCGTCAACCTAAGGAGAAAAGATACAAAAAAAGAGAAAACTGAATCAACAGTTTTTGAGCATAAAATATCGTTAAATACATTACAATAAATACATTCTACGGAAATCAGAAACCAAAGTTCCAGATATCCAGCTCGTAGCTTTGATAAAAAAGCAGTTTTTTTTAAAAATATTGTTGAAATAAAAAAAAAAAGTATATTTAAAAATTATATCGGAATATATAATATAATATAGGGGCTTTGTGCTTATCAGCAGCCCGGATATATTGCAACGGAAACAGTGTGTGCGTGTGTGTGTGATTAAAAATATCAACACCAAGAGGAACAACAAAAACTAAAATAATCGGGACCGCAAGCGATTTTAACAAAATGGTGGTTTTAGAAACCGCCAGCGCCCTACTGGGCGGGCCGTACGCCCAGGGCGCACCCGGCCTTAAAATGGTGCAGAAACGTTACATTGGATTACATCAATGGCTGGGACCAATACGCAAAGAGCTAAAGGAGCATATTGTAAGTGTTGCTAGCAATCAAAGTGAAATTTGGAGAGATTATGTGGTATGGAGCTCTACAGATTCTAGATAGTATTAAATGATCATTTGAGAGAATTACGATACCAAAGAATCGCATTCCAATCTAATTTACATTCTTAAATAAATTTGGAAATTTGTATTTAAATTTTGCTGCTCAGCAAATTTCAGCTTGCAGAGTTTCAATTCACGAGTAACTACTGTACTCTACATATACATATGTGTAATTTGTTCTATTTCCATACATTATTTTTGACTCAGCAGTGAGTAAAAAAACAAAACAGTTTGCGATAAGAACTGTGCTTCTGCTGGTACTGAGTCGACTCCCCCATTTTGGGAATTCACAGAATTGCCAATCAAATTAAATCATTTGCTAAATAATTAAAATTGAAGGTGAAGCTCTTGGTTTTAAAGTATTTGTGTTATTAAGAGTCATTCTTACGAAATCGAGAGATTTTTAGTTAATGCAACTTGGATATTAATGTAAATATATATGATATGAATTTTTTAAAACATTTTGATTTGAAAAACTCTAAATTATTATTTTCATTGATAATTTCTTGGGCTCTCTATAAACTCTCTCTCTCTCTCTCTCTCTCTCTCTCTCTCTCTCCCTCTCTCTTTCTCTGTTTTTATTGTTTATTTAATTTGCTTTTATAGTTTACATCTTTAATTTATTTATATCGAACGATTTTTCTCGATTTCCATTGCATGTCAGTGATTCACATTATTTTTTGGACCTTCGTATATTTGTAATTATTTCCGTTCATTGTTTTTGCTTTGAGTTAGTTTTGTCTACTTGTCACACTCTCCTATTGGTCATTTATTAGGGGTTTTTCGTCTCCTCTGCTCCCGTTTCGTTTTTCCACAATTTTGTTGTCCGTTTCAATTTCATTTTCAAACATTTTCACATTGATTGCGTGTCTCTCGCTCGCTCTGTTGTTGTTGGTTTGCATTGATTGATTGGCAATTTGATTGATTATAAGGCAAAATCCCTTTTATTTACTGTGTGTACAGATATATATATACCACTTTCAGATCAGGCTATAATTGTTGTCTACTTTTTCGAATCGAACACAAAAATGAATTCAACTAGATTTGCGATTGAAAGCTCTTCTCGCAACTATCCAACCGGCTGGCTGGCTGACTGTCTAGCTAGCTAGAGCTTTTCGCGTGGTATATTTACGAGTAGGTTCCTTCACAATTGCTGGCCAAGACTAATGAGCATCCATTAGTCATCTGGCCGGGATGCAAGCAGAAATACATAAGCATAGCCCAGACCTGTAGCTGAAGCCTGCCCAGCGGCTGTTCTATTAGAAGAGTTGCGTTTTTGCCAGCCAAAAAGGGGAGCATAGGCGTGTGGTGGACGGGAGGGGTAAAATAGAGGTAGATATAGGTAGTAGTATCTTTGGGGATGTGGCGGCGGCCTAATTAATGTGTGTGCAGTAAATTTATGACCAGAGGCTTAAGCAGCTTATGAATTATGTCTTCAAGAGGGGGTATTGGGCAAAGAGCTCGATGAGTGCGTGTACGCGAGTGTGTGTGCAGGTGTGCAAAGGTGTGTGTGTGTAGGTGTGTGTGCAGCTGTGTACGTGCTCAGTTTCCAATTGAGTGATTTATGCGCTGGAAAAATGCATGTAAAATGCGGCTGCAACTGGCGGAGCATAAAGCAACAGCTAATAAAAGGAGATAGCTTGAGTGAGTATGAAAGAGAGGCTAGAACAGGTGAGAGAGAGAAAGAGAGAGAGAGACAGAAATATAAAGAGCACACAGCTCATTAAGCTGTAAAGTTTTTATAAAGCCTCTGCTGAGAGAGAGGGAGAGAGAAACGGGTGATAAGCGAGCGAGTGAGACAAGTAGAGTGTTTGATATTTCTCGATTGCGTTGTGTTCAACAAGGATACAAGCTTGAGGAGAGGCTAAGGCCTCTCAAATATCGTAAATAATTGTTTACAATTTGTTAAAGCTAACTGACTGTGTGCGTGTGTGTGTGTGTGTTGCACATGCGTAACCAGAACTTGCAGCAACTGTAAAATACACTCAGCGAATTCGCAGAGTTTATATTGAAGCCGCTTTTAAGTTTCGAATATATTTTTGATTTTGCTTGATATGTTTTGAATGCACACAAATTTTGTAATCTTTAATAATTACTGAACTTCATGCTTTTCTAGTCCATTCAATTGCGTTTTTTTGCTCAGTGTAGCAACTGTTAAACAATACCAGCTGCATTACGTATACGCGTTATGTGCGCCAATTGTCGCTCAGGTTACTCATTCACACACATACACACACACACACTCAGTGGGAATTGTTAGAGTTGACCTGACATCGATGCGACGCGATGCGGCGGCAAATGCCACTGTCAATTCGAGATATCGCTTTACATGTTACTGTCATTGTTGTTGGTGCAAGTAACTGATATCGGTTGACAAAATCTGGATGTGAGATTGTAACATGAATAGGCAAACGAACTAAGTCTATCTAGAAATATATACTAAATTGAGAACAGAAATGAGAAATAAGCAGAGTAAGAATATCACAAAATGCTATTGAGTTTTATGAAATATAAATTGATATTGAGCAATATCTTTGAATGTCATAAAAATAAATTTTTAGACGATTTTTATACCCTGAACCCATTGAAAATGGGAATTCAGGGTATAATGGTTTTGTGAAAATGTATGTAACAGGCAGAAGGAGACGTCGCAGACCCCATAAAGTATATATATTCTTGATCAGCAGAAAAAAATAAGTTGATTGAGCCCTGTCCGTCTGTCCGTCCGTCCGTCCGTCCGTATGAACGTCGAGATTTCGGAAACTACAAAAGCTAGAGAGCTGAAATTTCACATGAACACTCGGATGTTAGCTACGCAGTACGAGTTTATTTTGTTTTTTCGATAACTCATCCCATTTTCAAATTATTGATAAAAAATCGAAAATTCGTTTCAATTTTTTAGGTTTTTTGAGCATAGCTTCTACACCGTTTTAGCTAAAGACTTCATTTCAAATTTATATATTTAGATAGATATTATGAATACGCAGATTATGTAATTTTCAGATTTTAGATGCCACGCCCCCTTCGCCCCCAATTTGGAAAAAACGCATTTCAAATACTAGAGACTTGAAATTTGGCAAATAGGTACATTTAGACACTCTTAATCTATTCTGAAAATTTCATCAAGATCATGAATCTAGAAATGGAGGTATAGGCGTTCAAAGTATAGCCCAACCCACCCCCACGCCACGGCAGCAACTGCGCGGTTAGCAGAGCTCGCGCTCATGCGATCATAAAGAAGAAGAGTATCACTTTTTTGCAGGGTTCAGGGGATCTCGTAGTCGAGCCGTCTCGACTAGAGGCTTCTTACTTGTTATTATTAGAAAATAGAAAATATAATTCGTAAGCTAATTTCATAATATAATATATATTTTATATTAATAGACATCGACTAAGAAAACTTTATTGCGTATTGATATTATTCTCAACTTATTTCTGATAAGTTTTTTTTTTTTTTTTTTTTTTTTTTCAAAAGTCTACGCTGAAATCAGAAATAAACGTATACAATAATTTCAATTTAATCAAAATGTAGTATCTGAACAATCAGCAATTATAGTTTCGCAACGAGCAAGCGGCATTTGTGCTGATATTCGCAATCTTAACCATATGTTTTCCCTCTTCCCCTCTGCGAGCACGCCCACATTACAGGCTTTTTGACCATTTTCAAGTTGGTCTACTTTCCCGGCTGATTGTTGCCTTACACTTGAAAAACTGTAAATAGTATTTGCTATTGCTCTGACCATTTGTAGTATTTACTACTAGTTTCTCACTCGCTCGCTCACTCTCTTTTACTGTTTCCATTTAGTTGACCTGTTTTTAAAGCTGTAAACGACCACAAAATGCTGAGAGACAGCTGTCACTAGTCGTTGGCCCGCAAAAGCCAGCAACTTGCCAAGCATTTCAAGTGGACATCTTTGAATGTCTTGTCTAACTGACTGACTGACTGACTGACTGACTGACTGACTGACTAACTGATAGACAGACGAACTGCATAAATGTCTGGCTGTCCAACCAGTTGTACAACTTGCAAACTTGAAAACTTTACACAAGTTAAACACTGAAAAGCGCTTCAAACTACTTGGGAGAGGCTTTTCAATAGAATAATAATTATATGTAAAAATAAGAGGAGTATAAATAAATAATAGAAAATAGGAAATCTGACTAAAACCAGACACGATTTATGCTTAAGATGCGGTGGCGCCTCCTCTCTCTCTCTCTCTCTCTCTCTTCCACTCTCTCTGGCTAGTTTTCACCATTTTCCAAATGTCGTTGAGACAATTTGTTGTTGCTGTTGCTTGTGTCTCTGTCTTGTTAGAACATCTCCCCTTAGCTTCCTCAATTTGTGTGGTCCCACATTTTTGCTCATTTTTTTTTTTGCGTGCCTACAAAGTCCTTGATGGCCCCTACCTTAAGGCGAGCTTCCATTTAAATCTTTGTGCAAATCGTCTCATGAGCGCCGCCTTGAGTGCCCCTCACCTGCATCCAGTCGGCTTCTTGTTTCTGCTCCACTGACGCAACTCGAGTGTCTCCTCTTAGGCTCCGCTTGCTTGGACGGATATGCTTTATGCAACTGCAGCTGCAACAGCAACTGCAATCGCTGCTTGTAGGGTGTCCACCGTTCCTCTTCCTCTACTTTGGCTATGGCCTTTTGATTTAGCCAACTCTTGACTCCCACTTTTTGCCATGCATCGCTGCAGGCGCATTGTTTACTTCTTCTTCTTTTTTTGTGTTATTGTTTTTGCCTAGATATGTTGTCTTCACAAGTGCCTGAGCCTGAGCCTGTTTACCATCAATTAAACCACGCAACTTTCTATGAAATTAGCGCAACTCATGCTCATGACTTCAAATGCAATCGAGGTCAATGACAATGTTTCTTATGAACTGCTCTTCTGTTGACCTTTCTTAACCTTGGAGAGTGTAGAGTAACGTAATGCTAACAGATCTTGTTTAGCTTTTCTACTGAAATCTTTTTCCAAACGTTTCACTATTCATAATCTCGTACCTGTTTGTAGATAACTTTTATTTCTGCAACGTTTTTAATTCTATTCTCATATTATATTTCCCTCATTCGTTCATATTTTCATTGTGACAATGAATACATAATTTTATTTTATATTTAGTTCGTTTGGGAGTCTATGTTAAAAGAGTTTAGATTGAATATACATATTTCTGAACTGTTGAATTGAGTCTAGAATTTTCAATGCACATTCATCCGATCTCTTTCAAATCCAAATTTCATTAGACGTATTTATATGAACTATAATCAACTAAGTCGCTCAGGTATCATATGCCCGTGTTTATCTTTATCACTCAATGTTTCTATATGTTGCCATCCATGTATCTGAAATGCACTTCACAACTTTGGCTTTGCTTCACGTTCAGCTTTCTGCTATGCTGTCGGGTTTTACGCTTATGTTGCAGTATTTATTTTTATATTTTTTTCTTCATTCTTTCTTTTGCTGATTTCATTCGGATTCTTTTCCCCTATGCAGTCGCATTCATGTGGAGTTTTTCGCGCAGCTGTGAGTTTTTCCTTGCATTTTTTTTTTCTTTTCATAAATTAAAAGTTAATAAAAACCGCAGGTAGCTCTAATTTATTTTTAATATTTATTTTTATGCTCGCGGTAGCGCGCTGCGTGCAAAATTGCAGAATTTCGCTAACCAATGCAGGCAGAGAGAGGGAGAGAGTGAGATGGCAAGAAGAAGAGAGACAGAGAGAAAAAGGGGGCGCGTTTATTGCCTCCTCTTCATTTTTATTCATTTTTAATATGGGGTGCAGAGAGTTTTTTTTGCTACTGCTGTTGCGGTGAAAATTGTTCCAAATTAGGTAGCACAACATGCTTGCCAGCGAGTGTGTGTGTTCGTGTGTGTGTGTGTGTGCGTGTGTGTTTAAGAAATGTGATTTCTTTCCTTGTTGCTTTAACGAGTTCATGCTTAGTTGCATGTGCAGCTATGTTTGGCATTGGATTGGCTAAAGAATGCCGGAGTTAGAGCAAATTATTCACATTTTATTTTTTTTTTTTAACAGTTAACTTGAAATATGAAAACTGGAACAGGAGCTGAGCATGAAATGAAATAGGAAATGCAACAGATCAAGTTGAGTCACGTTGAGTAGAGAATTAGAGAAATTGACTGCAAATGCTTAACAAAAAACGCTAATGTCTCAGCGACTTGTAAAGTTTTAATTGTAATAATTACGATTTCATATGATTCACTATAGAATATCAAGCCTAAAGAATCCTATTTAATTATTTTCAATAGACTGCATTAGAGATTTTCTATAAACTATTTACAGTTTCAGTGTACTAAGCCTGCATAAGCCTTATTAAAAGTTTAATCTGCTTTCAATAATTGTAAATCCATAACTATGTCATTCTTAAGCAGGCTGATTAAAATATTCTACTTGGCTTATTTCAATAACCTTTAAATATACAAACTTGCGCACTTGACTAACGTTATGGCCATAAAGTTTTTGCCATGCTGGATTAATCCAATTAAATGCACTTGCCAAATGCATTTTATGTCAGACAAAGAAAATATTAAGTTTCTTGCACACACACACATACACACACATACACCTGGCTTGTAATTATTTTCAAATCTTGGACTCCGGTGTCTGGACCTTGGCTAGCTGTATAGGGCCAACTTTAATGAACTTAACTGAATCGCCATTGCAATCGCAATCCCAAATGCAATCGTAATTCCAATTCACAGTCGCAATTCTCACTTTTTCAATTAATTTTCTGTCAACGTTTGCGAAAAACCAAACTTTTTGCTTTAGTTATGACTTGCCTAGGGGCGTGGCACGTGCTGTAATTGCCTGAATGCGGCTTAAAGAGTACCAAATGCCAGAGTTATTAACAACATATGTTGCCGCCAGCCAAATGTCCCGAACGAATGGATTGTGAATGAGTGGGTGGATATTTCCATTTGGATGAGGCCAAAGCAGTTTCGAGTTTATGGCCCTTAAAGCTGGCTATGTGCAACGTGTAACTTGCAACTTGCAACTTGATTATCTGCTGCTCCCAATTATATAAAAAGCAGCAAACTATTCTTGCTCTCTTTTGAACTAAAAACCAATTTGTGTGTTGTTTGTTGTTCAAGAAAAACAAAAATCTCAACTAACGTGGAAGCTGGGGCATGTAGTATTGGAAAGAAAATAAGAGAGCGTCATAGTATTGATGGACAGTGTTCAGTGTGCTTCAAAGAGCATAAGTTATTTGGCATGAAACGGAACGGAACAGAACAGAACGGAAAATATGGAATGGTGGAATGAGTGAAGTCAAGTAAAGTAAAGTTGACGCTAAGTGGCGCCAACAAGAGTCAACTGCAAAGAGGAACTAACCAACCAACTAGAGCAGCTCGCAAGTTAACTAAAAGCCAAATGGAATTCAAGCTCAAGATTCTCTAGGAAACAACACAACTATTTTCAATGCAACGAAAGTATCAAAACTATTATTATGACAATTGGGCATCTTTTTTACGAGATAGAAGAGCTGCTGCACATAAACAATTTATAGAATTTTTAACTATACGTGTTAGAACAAGACTTGAAAAGTTTTTCATGTTGCATTTCTAATAATCTAAGCACAAAGGGCTTAAGTATTGATACGCTTTCGCAGCAGCTTTTCGTATTCAACGCGATTTAATATGACCCTGAAAACAATGTGTCTTGCAAGGTGACACGTGAATGATATAAAGTGGCAACCGAACACTTACCCAGCACGAAAGGGAGATGGAGCTAAATAGAGGGAGAGAGTGCGAGCGGAACCTTTGGAATAAATAATGAGGCAAAAGTTAGGAGCTCAGCTGCAAATTAGGTTAATTAAAAACCGCTCGAGGACCTTCTCAGTCTCTCTCTCTCTCTCGCTCTCTTCACTCTGTTTCCAGTTCTCACGTAAGTCACACTTGGAATCTCTTTTTGCCACCTTCTCCCGACCCGAAAAAAAAATTAAAATTGGCAAACAAAATATAAAAAGCGAAGAAAACTGAATTAACAAAAAAGGAAGAAAAAAAGAGAGAAGAGAAAAACGACAACGAAAAGTGCGTCGCAAACTTTTTCAATTAAAGTTAATTTTGTTCTTGTTGTTGGCTCGCTTCGCTTTTTTCCGAGAGCATTTCCTGATTTAAACGTTGTCAAAAAAGCGGCACAAATTGAATATTGATCGATATATAATGCATAGATGGGGCGAGTGCTGAGACTGTGCGATGGCGGTGTGCGGCTGGGCGCAGATGTCAAGCACATAGCAAAATGACAGCAAATTAGCAAGCAAGAAAGGTCAAACCAAAGTGGCTGTTGGGCCCAGCAATCAGCGCTTTATAAGAACTAAGAGCGGCAGTTCGCCAAACCTATTAGCATCTAAGAGAATTTTGTAAAGAGATTGCGCTCTCCTTTTCTAACGTTCATTCGTTCTCCCACGCAACGGCGCAGTCTGATCGGCCGGCTCGCGTAGATCGAACGTGTGCATATTTACTTTCGCTTGTCAAAAAGAAACGTTTTCTTTAACATACATATTTACCTACACATGCATACTCGCATCTAATAAACAATTAAGACTCGCTGATCAAATTGTGTTTTTAATTCAAAGCTATACGAAAAATCTCGATAGCTCAACATTTGGTGACCCCGACGTGATTCAATATAAACATATAAATATATAAATATACATATGTGTACATATATATATATCTAAGTTTCGTAAATACATACATATTGTCGTGCACATATGCCGTTTATATAGCAATTGCCTTTTTACCGCTACTTCTTGCAAAGTCGCCAGACACTCTTTCGTTTCGTTTTGCAATACAGTGGTGTCCGTAAAAACTGTGCGTATAAACTTATTTCTACAGACATACATATGTACATATGTGCTCATCAGTTGTAACTTATTCGTGTACATACAAGTAACAAGTGACAAGTTAATAAACAATTAATAGCAACTAATTTCGGAACTGTGAGTTTCTATAACTTCGCACTTATACGTCGATTAAGCGTGCATAATCTCAGTGCAATTACATGCTTGCCGTTAATTCTGTTGTTGTCATTGCACTCATTCGGTTCGGCTGCAATACTATCGCGTCCATAATAACGTTGCCAGTGCGCACTAATTCATACGGATGCAATAATTGGCTGAAATAATAGTGGCATATAATTGGCAATTAACTAAACTCTGTGCTGTGTTTAGTAAAATAGCTCAGAATCTGAGTTTTGCGCCTGTGCAATCTCCGCATATCAGCAACTGTGAACTCTATCGGTAATTCTCTTGTGCTTTACTCATCATGGCGAGTTTAAATGCTACTACAGTTGCGCCCGAAGAGCGAGCGAAATTTTATAAGCTCAAAGTCAAATCTGTGTTTGAACGCGTAAAAAGACTGCAAGCCAAGGTTGATTCTGATGCTCTTGCCGATCACAGTGACAGCACTTTAAACATTCTTTTGGAGCATATTGGTAAGCTAAGCAATTCTTTTAGTGAAGCCCATGAAACTCTAGAGGAACTTGACTTTACTGAGATGGGCAGCGATTTACGCGGTGACTTCGATGACTTAATAATGGTCATGCAGTCAACCATAATGTCTGAAATTCAAGGTCGTACCGCTGAAATGCCCCATAGTTCCACGTTTAGTAGACCGATGGTCCCTACTCAAGTTCCCGCTCACAAGGTACATTCCGCACCTGCACTGCCGCCTTTAAAGCTGCCTACGTTCAGCGGTGGATATGCCAATTGGGCTGATTTCTACTCAATGTTTTCAACAATCATTGATATCAGGCCAGAAATCAGCAACATGGAAAAGCTTCAGCATCTACGGTCTTGTCTGGATGGTGCAGCGTTGGATACAGTTCGATCTTTGGAAATTTCTAACGACAACTATACGATGGCCATAAAGCTATTGAAACAAAGATATGATAACCGACGTTTAATTTTTCAAGCCCACATCGTAAAGATCTTAGGGCTAAAAAGGGTAGAAAATGGATCCATAACCAAGCTGCGAGAATTGTCCGACAGCTTCAATGTACATATGCGTGCACTCAGTGGCCTGGGCACAACAGAACAGATAGCCAGTGCCATCATTGCTCAGGTGCTGTTACAGAAGCTTGATGTGGCCTCACAAGCTAAATGGGAAGAGAAATTGGAAGATACAGAGATGGCGTCCCATATACCTGCATATGAAGAAGTGGCCTCTTTCCTTGAGCTTCGCTGCCGCACTTTGGAATCAATGGAATTTTCTCTAAATAACTATTCATCCAGTAAGCAGGTGAATTCTAGCAGTAAATTGACCAACAGCCGGTCCACATTTCTTGTAACAGACCACAGTGCACACAGTTGCGTTTTTTGTAATGATCCTGAGCATACAATCTACAAATGCTCAAGATTCGCAAACCTATCGCCTACTCTTCGTCTGAATGAAGTCAAGAAGGCTGGGCTATGCTTAAATTGCTTGAAAGGCGGTCATCAGTCGAGACAATGTGGCTCGCGTAGTTGTCGGGTCTGTGGAGTCAAGCATCATACGCTTCTCCACCTTGGCAACTCCAGCACATCGCAGGCAGTAACTCCGTTCCATCAGCAATCCTCATCATCAGGGATGCAGATCACTCCTACTCAGCCCTCAGCTCCGTCCACTACTCTCTTGGCTCAAGATCTGAACAGCGATGTTGCGCTCCTGGCTACCGCAGTGGTTCTGGCCAAGAATCGGTTTGGCGAACTTGTTCCTTGTCGTGCACTCTTAGATTCAGGCTCCCAGGTTCATCTTGTTACAGCCAGGTTTGCCAATCTGCTACAACTTAAGAGATCAAGATCATATGCTTCTGTACGTGGCTTAGGCGACTCCAATTTTGGCACCGATGGAAGCACCATTTGCCTCACCTTGCAGGCTCACGCATCGGAGTATGCGACTAGCATAACGGCCATGGTAGCAGCAAATATAACTGGCAGGCAGCCCAGTTCTAATATAAATACAAGCAATTGGAGTATACCGCAGAATATAGTCTTGGCAGATCCAGCTTTCGATAGGCCACAGCGAATAGATTTGCTTATCGGAGTCAGCCTTTTCTATGATTTGCTCTGTGTGGGTCAAGTCAAGTTGGCGCCTGGGCTTCCACTGCTGCAGAAGACTCGTCTTGGTTGGGTTGTATCGGGGGGCAAAGATAGCGGCCACAATTCCACACTAATAGCTTCAAAGACGCCTTCGGATCCAGGTCCAGACTCCGCTACTGATATCCAATTGGACAGTCTCGTTCGTCGTTTCTGGGAGACTGAGAGCTGCAGCGACCCTGTCGTAAACATTAGTAAGGAGGAATCAGATTGCGAAGCGCATTTTGTGAGGCATTACAAACGATTGCCCAGTGGCCAATATTCAGTACGCTTGCCTGTTAAGCTTAATTACGAGCTTCTTGGAGAGTCTTATCAGCAAGCGCTGCGGCGGTTTCTTAATCTGGAGAAGAAATTGAATCGCTTGCCTCATATAAGGTCTCAATATTCAGCGTTCTTGGATGAGTATTCTGAGCTGGGTCACATGTCACGTGTTCCTCGCAGCTCATTTCATCAATGCAGATATTTTCTTCCTCATCACTGCGTTTTGAAAGAAGATAGCTCAACTACCAAACTTCGAGTCGTCTTTGATGGATCAGCAGCTACATCAACTGGTTATTCGCTGAACGACATTCTAATGTCAGGTCCTGTCATTCAGCCGAAAATGATCGACATATTGCTGCGTTTCCGGTCCTATCCAGTTGCACTCACCGGTGATATTTGCAAAATGTATCGTTGCGTGAAGGTGCCTGAGCCAGACAGCTATCTGCAATGCATTCTATGGAGGAATTCACCAGATGATGAGTTAGAAGTGTTCAAGCTTGATACGGTCACATATGGCACAAAATCTGCGTCATTCTTGTCTGTGCGTGCCATGCATCAGCTCGCCATAGATGAAAGGGATACCTTCCCAGTCGGTTCCGAGGCATTACTTCGCGATTTCTATGTCGACGATTTGATCTCTGGAGGAAATTCAGTCGAAGAGGCAAGACGTGTCATGCAAGAAACAGCTGGAATATTGGCATGTGGCCGGTTCAAGTTGCGAAAGTGGTGTTCAAGCCATACCATGGTGCTGGACGGCGTAACAGAGTGCGACAAGGAATCACTCATTAGCTTCAATGATGGCAGCGACATTACTAAGACACTTGGCCTCGCATGGGATCCATCATCTGATCAACTTTTGTTCTCATATGCAGCTATGGATTTGACCACTAAGCCATCCAGGCGTTCTGTCCTCTCGTCTATTGCTCGGTTTTACGATCCCCTCGGACTGGTCGGCCCAATAATAACAAAGGCTAAAATTTTCTTGCAACAACTCTGGAGGCATAAACTTGATTGGGACGAGAGCCTTCCAGCAGCATTTCACACTGCATGGCTGGGCATCTGCAGTAGCTTTGGCAACGGTCTGAGGAGTGTCTTTCCCAGGTTGGCATTGGTACCAGGAGAAAAGGTTGAGGTCCATGGATTCTGCGATGCCAGCATCGAGGCGTACGGAGCCTGTATCTATATTGTATCCAAAGGGCAACATAGCACCAGCAGGTTACTTTGTTCAAAGTCTCGAGTTTCTCCATTGAAAACGCTCACGATTCCCAAATTGGAGCTATGTGGGGCAGAGTTGCTTGCACGTTTAATGGATCAAGTGGCTCGTTTAGGAATTTTCGAAGGGGAATTTCACTGTTGGTCCGACTCTACTGTGGCGCTATCTTGGATTAATGACGAGCCCGGGCGATTTAACGTTTTTGTTTCAAATCGCATCGCCACGATACAGGATCTCACATCAACAATGGAATGGCATTACGTACCTACTGTGCTGAATCCCGCAGATATGTTATCTCGAGGTTCATTGCCCGCTGAGTTGAACACATCGTTACTTTGGTTCAGCGGTCCTGATTTCATTTGTAAGCCCACCTCTCAATGGCCAGTCCTATCGCTTCCAGAAAGAACTTCACTTGAGCGTCGAAGGACCGTTCTACTTGTGAAAGGCCCAGTCCATGACGCTTCCATGGACTGCAAGTATGCTAATTCGTTTAGTCGATTGCAGCGTATTTTTGCATACGTATCAAAGTTTATCAAAAAAGGTCATGGTTCAGGAATAACTCTCGCAGAAATTCGGACTGGTACTGAAATACTATTGCGAATGATTCAACGAGCTCATCTCTCGGACGACATTGATGCACTTCGAACTAAGGGAATGGTTGCGCCATCCAGCGTTCTCGCCTCTCTTTCGCCATTTCTTGATGAAGTCGGACTGCTACGTGTAGATGGTCGCCTCAAAAACTCTACTCTTAACTTTGATAGTCGCCATCCAATTATATTGCCCAGAAGTCATCCAGTAACTCGAGCCATTGTCATGCATTACCATCAGCGAAACTTGCACGCTGGGCCCCGAGCGGTACTAGCTCTGGTTCGTTCCCAATATTGGCCAATCGGTGGTAGAAAAACTGTGTCCAGTGTGATACAGAGATGCGTCATTTGCTTTCGCGCAAAACCTCGACTCGTGGAGCACATAATGGCAGATCTACCCAGGGATCGCGTCGAAGGCTGCCGTGTATTTGGAGTGACTGGTGTCGATTTTTGCGGACCGTTCTTTTATAAGCCTGAGGCACGAAATAAGGCTCCTATGAAATGCTACGTCTCTGTATTCATTTGTTTTGCTACGAAGGCTATTTGGTTGGAACTAGTTAAGGATTTAACTACCACGGCATTTTTGCATGCCCTCCAAGGGTTTATATGCACTAGAGGAAAACCAAGTCAAATTTGGTCTGACAATGCCACAAACTTTCTTGGCGCCCGCAACCAGCTTCAGGAGCTGAAGCGTCTATTCCTGTCTGACGCCCACAAGAATGCTGTGAAGGACTTCTGCCTGGCGGAATCAATCGAATGGCATTTCATCCCTCCACGATCTCCTCACTTTGGAGGCTTGTGGGAGGCTGCAGTGAAGACGGCGAAGCATCATTTCTATCGATCAGTTGGCCCTTCTGTCCTAACTTATGATGAGCTTCGCACACTGGTCTGCAACATTGCTGCTGTCATTAATTCACGCCCTTTAGTTTCAATTTCAGAGCACCCAGCAGACTTGGACGTACTGACGCCTGCGCATTTCCTGAACGGTGGTCCTCCTTCATCCTTCAGCGAGCCTAACCTCACGAGGCTCAATTTTAATCGCTTGGATGCCTGGCAGCGCGTAAGCTATCTCCAGCAGGTATTCTGGACACGTTGGCGAGACGAATACCTCAACTTACTACAACAGCGGGCTAAATGGAGAACTTCTAAGTCTGGTTTGGCGGTTGGCGACGTAGTTCTCGTAAAGGATGAGAATCTTCCGCCGCTTAAGTGGCCACTGGCCAGAATAATTGAACTTATCCCTGGAGGTGACGGCGTTGCACGGGTGGCCGTGCTCAAAACTGAAGCTGGCGAGACAAGAAGAGCTACAAACAAGCTGTGCTTGCTGCCCCTTAAGGATTCTGTTTAAGACTAAGTCTTCAACGGGGGGAGGATGTTGGGCCCAGCAATCAGCGCTTTATAAGAACTAAGAGCGGCAGTTCGCCAAACCTATTAGCATCTAAGAGAATTTTGTAAAGAGATTGCGCTCTCCTTTTCTAACGTTCATTCGTTCTCCCACGCAACGGCGCAGTCTGATCGGCCGGCTCGCGTAGATCGAACGTGTGCATATTTACTTTCGCTTGTCAAAAAGAAACGTTTTCTTTAACATACATATTTACCTACACATGCATACTCGCATCTAATAAACAATTAAGACTCGCTGATCAAATTGTGTTTTTAATTCAAAGCTATACGAAAAATCTCGATAGCTCAACAGTGGCAGACGGCATATTCATAGCAAAAAATAAGATGAAAACCCGATGTCAGTCTCATAATGAAGTGGAATTTCTTTTTAAGAAGCTGCTCAAAAAAGACAAGCATTGATGTGGAAGTAAGTGATGCATAGTTAACAAAAATAGTTTCAAAACGAGCTGTCTGTAGTTTATGTTGAAAGTTTCTAGAGTGCTCGAACTATGTATAACAAATATTTGTATAGCAAATGATGAAGGAATAGACAATTGATTATACTTTATTAGTAAGTGATAGCAGATAGTGGATAGTACATATAGATAGATAGTAGATAGTAGATATAGATAGTAAATAGTAAATAGAAATAGGTAGTAGATAGTAGATACTTGATACTTGATACACGATACTTGATTCTCGATAGTAAATAGTAAATGTTAGTATATACTAGTTAGTATACACATAGTAAATAAATATAAATCCCAATGTTAAATCAACGAACTTATCAGCTCATCTTTAAGTTCACAGTTGACACCATAATTCTAGTTAAATTCATTGTAAACTCGGGCCAAGCCCCAGAGTACTATATGCTATGTGCTGCTGGCTGCGTTTGCATTTTAACAATCTATCAGCTACTCACCTAAAACACACAATCCCTCGCTGCCTGCCCTGTGCTCGCTCTCACTCACGTATTTACTGGCTGAGCACTTCAAAACAAAAACGCAAAAATTCCGCTGGGAAACAGACCGGCTGTTTTATGCGCCTCGTTGCGTTGGCACGGCTCCCCGTCCCGCTTAGCCCCGCCCCCACTGTCGCACCTCATTTGCCTCCTGCTCTTAGCGCCCACTTCACTTTATAGAATGTTTGACACATAAAACGCAGCGCCACGCCCCTGTGCAGCACGCGTCGCCCCCCCTTATTGCCGCATGCCCCATGTCAATCGCACATTTGGGCCCAGTCCTTTTTGTTGTTGTTGTTGTCTCTGGCATATTGTAAAACATGTTGAACATTAAACGAAACGGTGATAAAAAAGAAAAGAAGTAGTGGTAAAAAAAATCTAGTAAAATAGAAAATTCACGCGCAAGTTTATTGAACCGCTGAGAGACAGCTGTTAGAGAATGAGACAGACGAAGTGAAACAGAGGGAGAGAGATAGAGAGAGAGATGAGAGAACAGTGAAACCCGTAGCAAATATCAATTCAACACTCTTGCTCATCTCCATTCTGCCACACCTCCCACTTATAACCCTATCGCCCGCACAAGTCTCGCAGCGTTAAGTACACACATCAAAATATTTGAATGAAAAGTAAGCAAAGTAGCAGCCACCTCCAACACCTTGCTTTCCCCTTTGAGCCTTTGCTATGCCTCTATCCAAATATATCTCCCTCTGTTTCCCATTCTCTCTGGGAATCTCCTCTACATTTTTCGTTTGGCGTAAACATTTGAAACCCCATTTTGCTGTAGACTATTTTTTGCCGCTTTCATCAAATACTGAGCATCATTTCACTTGAATTTCAGTTCCAATCCAAAAACTGTCTGACTGCCCCTGGCTGATGTCGCTCTCGCTGGCCCCGCGCAGACCCTGTTTCTATCTCAGTCTCATCCCTGTTGCCCCCCCGTGTGGCCTGTGGCGCTCTATTTGCCAGCTGCTGTGTTGCATTCGGTGGCCTGCTGCATATAAAATCGATAATTTTCTGCTCAAATTACGTTGATGCTGGGCCATATTTATTATATATATATTTTTCCCCCTATGTCTCGTACACCCAGTTTTATATTATTCGTGCGTTTCGGGTATTTTGCCATATGCTAAAGTTCAAAAATTTATTTGGGCTTCTGAATTCTCTTTTATAATTTTTGAGGGCACAAGTACTGATCTATGAATAGAAATTTTATTTTATAAAATCTAAATATTTGGTAAAGAAAATATTTAAATAAAAACTAAAAATATATCAATATATTTTTTTTTTTCATTTTTTATACCCTGAACCCATTGAAAATGGGAATTCAGGGTATAATGGTTTTGTGAAAATGTATGTAACAGGCAGAAGGAGACGTCGCAGACCCCATAAAGTATATATATTCTTGATCAGCATAAAAAAATAAGTTGATTGAGCCCTGTCCGTCTGTCCGTCCGTCCGTCCGTCCGTCCGTCCGTCCGTCCGTCCGTCCGTCCGTCCGTCCGTCCGTCCGTCCGTCCGTCCGTCCGTCCGTCCGTATGAACGTCGAGATTTCGGAAACTACAAAAGCTAGAGAGCTGAAATTTCACATGAACACTCGTATGTTAGCTACGCAGTACGAGTTTATTTTGTTTTTTCGATAACTCATCCCATTTCCAAATTATCGATAAAAAATCGAAAATTCGTTTCAATTTTTTATGTTTTTTGAGCATAGCTTCTGCACCGTTTTAGCTAGAGGCTTCGAATTTGCATATTTAGATAGATATTATGAATACGCAGATTATGTAATTTTCAGATTTTGGATGCCACGCCCCCTTCGCCCCCAATTTGGAAAAAACGCATTTCAAATACTAGAGACTTGAAATTTGGCACATAGATACATTTAGATATTCTTAATATACTCTAAAAATTTCATTAAGATCATCCATCTAGAAATGGAGTTATAGGCGTTCAAAGTATAGCCCAACCCACCCCCAAGCCACGGCAGCAACTGCGCGGTTAGCAGAGCGCGCGCCTATACGTGCGTAAAGAAGAAGTATCACTTTTTTGCTGCAGCTTTAACACAGCTGCGTCAAAATTATGCAATTCATATTAATTATCATTTTATACCCTGAACCCACTGAAAATGGGAATTATGGGAATGTTTTTTTTTTACCTGTTGGGAGGTTGAAAAAGGGTCAGCAGGTATTGAAAACAGTGCATGTACGCCCCTTTAGTTGCGTTTTTTACTGTTCATAGCCAAATCACTTTTATGAATGAAAATTAGTAGGTACTTCCTAGGAGTTTGACTCATCGACCGGCGACCGTTACAACAGGTTGCCTTTGTTACAATATTACCTAATATAAACATTTTTTGTCAATCGGACGAAAGGATTAGGTTTTTTGGCATTGTCATTTAACTTAAAAATGTTGACCAATTTTAGGTATTTAAGACCATTTTCATTCACTTCCTCTTTAGTAATAATTAAACTGTGAACAAGTGAACAACGCGTAAATTGTAATCCGTGAAAAGAAGTGTATGTGATAGTTATTCAGTCAGCTGTGTACGTTATGTAAAGTTCTTTTCGGTTATATTTTATTAGTTGCGATCATTTACGTGTTTGACGATTACTACTGGTACTTTAGAAACAGTCTTTTTTAAGGCTTACATACAAAAATTAAACTGTGAACAAGTGTAAAACGCGTAAATTATAACCCGTTAAAAGAAGTGTATGTGATAGTTATTCAGTCAGCTGTGTACGTTATGTAAAGTTCTTTTCGGTTATATTTTATTAGTTGCGATCATTTACGTGTTTGACGATTACTACTGGTACTTTAGAAACAGTCTTTTTTAAGGCTTACATACAAAAATTAAACTGTGAACAAGTGTAAAACGCGTAAATTATAACCCGTTAAAAGAAGTGTATGTGATAGTTATTCAGTCAGCTGTGTACGTTATGTAAAGTTATTTTCGGTTATAATTTATTCGTTGCGATCATTTACATGTTTAACGAATCCTACTGGAACTTTGAATGTAAGTGAATTTCTTTATTTATTATAATTTTTTTCACACATTTATAGAAACTGTCTTTTTTAAGGCTTCTAATTCCCTTATTTTATTATTTTATTTATATATTATAAATATTTATTTAATTTTAATTTTATATTGATCTCTATTTTTTCAATATTTATTATTTTATATTTTACAAATTAAATATTATTATTATATATTGTTAAGATGCCAAGAATTAGGAATAGTTCAGCTGCAGTCAGATCGCAGAGACAAAGAATTAGGAATCAATTAAATAGGTCGAATCCAGATTATTTAGATAGAGAAAGGGAATATAATACTCTTTCCCAACGGCAGCGTAGGGAAAATATTGAATATAGTCAAGCCGAACAGCTTAACAATAGTGAGCGTCGTCAGACTCGTAGGAATAATTTAAGAGTTAGAAACTTAGAGCAAATAGGAAACTCTGAAAGTCGTGCATTACATCGGCAAGATCCTGAATATAGGGCAGTAGAACAGGCAGAAAACACTGCACAGCACGTTAGCCGTCGAACTAATCCACTTATTAGGGAACAGGAGCAAATTGCCAATACTTCGCGTCGATCGAGACGTAGGCAAGATCCTGAATATAGGGCAGTAGAACAGGCAGAAAACACTGCACAACACGTTAGCCGTCGGAATGATCCACTTATTAGGGAACAGGAGCAAATTGCCAATACTTCGCGTCGATCGAGACGTAGGCAAGATCCTGAATATAGGGCAGTAGAACAGGCAGAAAACACTGCACAACACGTTAGCCGTCGAATTGATCCAGTTATTAGGGAACAGGAGCAAATTGCCAATACTTCGCGTCGATCGAGACGTAGGCAAGATCCTGAATATAGGGCAGTAGAACAGGCAGAAAACACTGCACAACACGTTAGCCGTCGAATTGATCCACTTATTAGGGAACAGGAGCAAATTGCCAATACTTCGCGTCGATCGAGACGTAGGCAAGATCCTGAATATAGGGCAGTAGAACAGGCAGAAAACACTGCACAACACGTTAGCCGTCGAATTGATCCACTTATTAGGGAACAGGAGCAAATTGCCAATACTTCGCGTCGATCGAGACGTAGGCAAGATCCTGAATATAGGGCAGTAGAACAGGCAGAAAACACTGCACAACACGTTAGCCGTCGAATTGATCCACTTATTAGGGAACAGGAGCAAATTGCCAATACTTCGCGTCGATCGAGACGTAGGCAAGATCCTGAATATAGGGCAGTAGAACAGGCAGAAAACACTGCACAACACGTTACCCGTCGAACTGATCCACTTATTAGGGAACAGGAGCAAATTGCCAATACTTCGCGTCGATCGAGACGTAGGCAAGATCCTGAATATAGGGCAGTAGAACAGGCAGAAAACACTGCACAACACGTTATCCGTCGAACTGATCCACTTATTAGGGAACAGGAGCAAATTGCCAATACTTCGCGTCGATCGAGACGTAGGCAAGATCCTGAATATAGGGCAGTAGAACAGGCAGAAAACACTGCACAACACGTTATCCGTCGAACTGATCCACTTATTAGGGAACAGGAGCAAATTGCCAATACTTCGCGTCGATCGAGACGTAGGCAAGATCCTGAATATAGGGCAGTAGAACAGGCAGAAAACACTGCACAGCACGTTAGCCGTCGAACTGATCCACTTATTAGGGAACAGGAGCAAATTGCCAATACTTCGCGTCGTTCGAGACGTAGGCAAGATCCTATATACAGAGCTACAGAGCAAGAGCAAAATACTGCACAACACTCTCAAAGCAGGCAAAGTATTAGACGAAGACTTTTAGAAAGGACAAGGGACAGACTTCTGAGGTCTTCGGCTAGAGATAACTCTATTCGCCGACGCATCGAACAGGCTCGCAATACCAGTGCAAGGCGAAGTGCGCGTTTGCAAGCGCGCCAAGAGGCATTTGATGCTAATAGAAGTTTGTCCCAGCGGGTCGCGCAATTTAGGCAAATAATAGAAAACAGAGAAGTTGAAAATAGGCGAAATGCTGCTCGTAATAGGCTTGTGCGAGCAGAAACTAATCCAGAGAATAGGGAAGTCCCAAGAATTAACATTACCTTATCGGAATGTATAAATAACTTTAATATAATTGTTAAGCAGGGTCCAGATCAGGTTTGCATTTGCTGTAAAGGATTGTGGTTTCCACATCAAGTAGTTAAAATTGCTCGAGATTTTATTGAAAGTAAATGTAGTGTAGAAGATAGTGAAGATATTTTAAGTTTATCTTCAGTTTTCCCTGCCTCTAACGGTAAATACATTTTTTGCAAAACATGCAGTGCAAGTGTAAAACTGGGAAAAAAACCAAAGTCAGCCATTTCAAATGGTCTAGATTTTCCACAACTTCCTGAATGCTTAAAAGATCTAACGCCCTTAGAAGAGAGGCTTATTTCTCCCCGCCTTCCATTCATGATAATAAAATCATTAGGATATGGTCGTCAAACGGCAATCAAAGGGGCTGTAGTCAACGTGCCCATTCCAGTTGGTAACGTGGTAACATCCCTTCCAAGGGCATTTCATGAAGCAGAGGTTGTTCAGATACACCTTAAGCGAAGAATGGAATATAGCCATGATTTCATGGCTGAAACCATTAGGCCTTCTAAGATTGTAGGTGCTATTAGGTATTTGGTCAATACGGAGCTTTATAGGAAACATCAAATTACTATCAACGAACAGTGGATGTCCTCCTTTTCCTCCGATAGTGTTCCATTTGTTGCATCAAATGATGATAGAGAATTAGTTTCCCAACTTTTAGAGCAGGCCAATCAAGCTGGTATCCAAGGGCAAAATGATTTACAAGAGGAAATGTTAAACCCTGGAGGCCAGGAGACATTGCTCGAAAATGTTCCTGTGGAAAATGTTGCTATGCAGAGAATTGTTATTGCACCTGGGGAAGGTCAACGACCTTTAGATATGATTCAGGATAGTGATGCTGAAGAGCTTTCTTTTCCAACAATTTTTGCTGGTATTAAGAGAAAAAGTAAGGAAAGCTTTACAACTATTGTTAGGTCAGAGCTTAGGAACTTTGATAGAAGAGGCTGTAGGAGTGATAAATTATTTCTTAACTATAAAAAGTTGGAAATGATAAATATTAGAAATAATACTTCCATTTGCCTACGTAAGCATAGCGCAACTAGGGGTATTTCTGCTGCAAATGCTCTTAATGAAGAGCATTTAAATAATTTAATTCGCCACGATGATGGCTATAGGGTTTTAAAGGGTATTAGAACATCTCCTGCTCATTGGGAAGCAGAAAAAAAGAAAGTTATGGCGATGATAAGGCAGTTTGGTCTACCTACTTTTTTCATAACTTTTTCAGCAGCTGAGACTAGATGGGCAGAGCTCTTAGTTTTATTGTCTAAAAATGTAGACAATTTAATAATTTCAGAAGAACAAGCTTCTAATTTAAGTTTTGACAATAAAGCCCGTCTCATTAGAGCTGACCCGGTTACTTGCGCAAGATATTTTGATTTTCGCTATAGGCAGGTCTTAAAGTTAATGAAAAAGGAAGGTGGTATTTTCGGGAGTCATTACGTTATTAGGTTTTATTGGAGGGTTGAATTTCAGCAAAGAGGGTCTCCCCACATTCACGGAATGTTTTGGCTGAAAGATGCTCCTACATTTTGTTTGACTGATGAGTCAAGCATTCTTCCTGTAAAGACCTTTATTGATCAGTTTATTACAACTGATATGAGTAACCCAGATGTGGCTCCATTTTTAGAGTTTCAAATCCACAATCATGGGCACTCATGTAGGCGAGAGGTTAGGGCACAGAAAATATGTAGATTTGGTATTCCATATCCTCCAATGCCACAAACTGAAATTCTTTTTCCACTAGGGGAAGATGTTCAGAATGTAGATGTACATCGCACAAATTTTGAAAAGATCCAGTGCATGTTAGAGTATCCATTTGATCGTGAAACAATCGATTTTCTTTGCGATTTCAATAGTTTCTTGTCTCATGACCAACTTAGCCTCACCTATGAATGCTATATAAATGCACTTAGGTCGACTTTAAAAAAGCCAAAAATATTTTTAAAGCGATCTTTTGCAGCTATTAAGCTTAACGCTTATAACACTCATTTGCTTCAATTACAGCGAGCTAATATAGATATTCAATTTATATTAGACCCCTATGCGTGCTGCAGCTATGTTGTAAATTACATTAATAAGTCCCAGAGGGGTATCTCAAAGCTAATGCGAGAAGCAGTAAGTGAGATCAGCAGAGGAAATGTAACTATTAAACAAAAGTTACAGCACATAGGTCATAAGTTCATTTCGGGTACAGAAATATCAGCTCAAGAAGCAGTTTACTGCTGTTTAGGTATGCACTTATCCGAAAGCAGTAACGCCGAAGTTTATGTTAATACTTCGCTACCAGAACAACGGGTTAGAATACTTAAGCCTAGGCAACAGCTTCAAAATTTACCGGGTGATTCAACTGATATATTTGTATTGGGTCTTATAGAGCATTATGTTCAACGCCCTGACTCACTCGAAAATGTATGTCTAGCTGATTTTGCGGCTTTTTATACATTTAGCAAAACAGAAACTGGAGCTCGACGAAATAGAGATGATTTCGATGACGTCGATATGCCCAGCACTTCACACCCAACCAATTTCAGACTTCGCGATGGCAGTGGTTTCGTTAGAAAAAGACTAAGTCCGAGCATAATTAGATTTAGAAGATTTAATATTAATACTGATAGGTGTAATTATTTCAGAGAGCTCGTAATGTTATATTTCCCCTGGAGAAATGAGCACACAGAACTTGTCATAAGGGATTGTGAATCATTTTGTAGTAATAATCATGAAACTATTAATAACAATCGTCGAAAGTACAATTGTTTAGATGATAGTGAACTACAAGATGCTCTTGACAATGTAGCTCAGGACGAAAGTGAGGAAAGGGTTGAGAATGAAATTGTAGACGATAGATTTAGAGTATTGGGATTGCCAGAGATTAATCCTCAATTAAATGTTTTAAACATTAATGATAGTGATGAAAATACAGACTTGGAAAGTAATACTGTACGAGTAATCAAACTACCACCTTTAGTTTCGCCTGAAAGACTGGCCGATATTGTCAGGTCGCTTAATTTAAAGCAAAAGACATATTTCAATCATGTTTTGCACAATGCCAAAAATAATTGTGTATTTTATGAATTTATTGGAGGTGGTGCAGGTGTTGGAAAGAGTAGGCTTATTTCAGCTATTTATCAGTCGTTATCATTAATGTATAATAGCAAGCCAGGAAGTCACCCAACAATTAAGATTTTACTATGTGCTCCCACAGGTAAAGCTGCTTTTGGGATAGGAGGATCCACATTGCACTCCATGTTTTCGCTTCCAGTAAATCAATCTGGTTCAAGCTTGAGACCCTTAAGTCACGATTTAGTAAACACATTGCATTCAAGGTTAATTGACCTTAAAATTATTATTATTGATGAAATTTCAATGGTTGGGTCAAAAATGTTTTCTCAGTTAGACTCACGATTAAGGCAGATTTATAAAAATACTTCTCCATTTGGTGGTATTTCTATAATAGTTTTTGGAGATTTACGACAACTGTCGCCAGTAGGTGATCGTTGGATTTTTGAATCCAATTCTAATGATCCATACAGTTCAATTTATGCGTCATCCTTATGGGATCTCTTTAAATATTTTGAACTTACAGAAATTATGAGACAAAGGGAAGATCAATCCTTCGCGACGGCCTTAAATAATATGGCATCAGGTACCATGACAAGCGATGATATTAGTTTAGTTCGATCTCGCATATGTCAGCCATCAGAGGTCCCCGATGATGCCATTCATTTGTTTAATACTAATGCGGCGACTGATAGTTTTAATATCACTAAATTAAATATGATTCCAACTGATCCCTTCTTTTCTATCGCTGTTGATTTTGTAAAAGCAACCCATTTAACTACTGCCAATAGGCAAAGAATATTAGAAGCCGTTAGTAGTTTTAGATGCTCCGAGACACAAGGATTGTGTATGTCCCTTATTTTGAAAACCACTGCAAAATATATGATAACGGTTAATATAGATACTGGTGATGGTTTAGTTAACGGAGCAACAGGCATGTTAATGCAAATTGATTTGGATTCATCGAATACTCCTATAACGTTATGGATGAAATTTACTGATGACAATATAGGAATGCTTGCGCGATCAAAGTATACACATCGTACAGAAAGCTTATGGACTCCTATTCAAAAAATAGTTAAAAGCTTTCAGTATCGACGGAACGAGCAAGTTTCTATTGATCGCAAGCAGTTTCCAATTGTACCTGCAGAAGGAATAACAATCCATAAAAGTCAGGGAGCTACTTATAGCAAAGTGGTGGTCCATACTTGTCCTCGAATGCAGCGCGCTGCAATATACGTAGCATGCAGTAGAGCAACAACTGCATCAGGATTATTTATCATTGGTGATTTTGTGCCTCCTAAATCTCCTAGAAATGAGGATAAAGTCCAAAATCAAATTTTGCAATTGAGGAGTGTGAAGCTACTTCAATCACATTACGATCATTTACTGAACAGTTCCACCCTCAATATATTCTTTCATAATACAGAGAGCATTCATAGCCATATTGAAGACATTCGGTCCGATAGGCTAATGCTTAAGTCATCAGTTTTATGTTTCGTGGAAACATCCACATATGCAAACGAAAATGTTGACATTCCAGGATTTAGTATTATAATTCGCCTGGATTGCGACGTAGTACCGAATGCAGTGCGAACAAAGAGGGGTATCATTATTTATGTTCGGAATGACATTTTAAATAATATTTCAAGTTGCTTAAGCGGTAGAAAAATAAGTGGTACATCAGCTTTTGAATATGCAATATTTCGATATAAAACTTTAAGCTTTATTGTAGCTTACAGAAGTCCTTCTTACTCATTACCATTGTTTAAAACAGAATTTGAGGAACTCTTTCTTCACCATTCATTTTTGACTGATAATTGTGTAATTTTGGGAGATTTTAATTTATGTTTGAGCAGGCTTGAAACATCTAGAAGCTTTTATAACAATTTAATTGGAAGAAGCTTTAGAAGTTTGTTAGATTTGAAAACGTCTACAACCAATTGTGATTCGCATATTGATTGGGCATTTTCAAATCTGCCCAGTGAGGACATTTCCGCTAGGACATTTGAAACTATATATAGTTACCACAGTGGTATTCAATTAAGTATTCAGGAGAGGATCTGATAGTGTTAAATTTTATATATAATAGTAATTAATATTAAGGAATATATAATAATTGTATATTGTAAAATAAAATGCTTTGTTAATATATAAATAAATAAATAAAAATATAAATAAATAAACAAAAAAAAAAAAAAAAACAAATTACTTTTTTTTTTTACTTTCGGTTTTTTTACATAGGGTTCAGGGTATCTCGTAGTCGAGCTGTCTCGACTACAATCTTCTTACT
>JAWNOS010000240.1:0-14568 GCA_035045845.1 Drosophila buzzatii
AAACAAGTAAGAAGGCTCTAGTCGAGACGGCTCGACTACGAGATACCCTGAACCCAAAAAAGGTGATACTCTTCTTCTTTACGCGCGTATAGGCGCGCGCTCAGCTAACCGCGCAGTTGCTGCCGTGGCTCGGGGGTGGGTTGGGCTGAACTTTGAACACTTATAACTCCATTTCTAGATGCATGATCTTGATGAAATTTTTAGAGTAGATTAGGAATATCTAAATGTGTGCCAAATTTCAAGTCTCTAGTATTTGAAATGCCAAATTGTGGGCGAAGGGGGCGTGGCATCCAAAATCTGAAAATTACATAATCTGCGTATTCATAATATCTAAATATACAAATTTGAAGTCTTTAGCTAAAACGGTGTAGAAGTTATGCCCGAAAAACGTAAAAAATTGAAACGAATTTTCGATTTTTTATCGATAATTTGGTAATGGGATGAGTTATCGAAAAAAAAAAAAAAATAAACTCGTACTGCGTAGCTAACATATGAGTGTTCATGTGAAATTTCAGCTCTCTAGCTCTTGTAGTTTCCGAAATCTCGACGTTCATACGGACGGACGGACGGACGGACGGACAGACGGACAGGGCTCATTCAACTTATTTTTTTATGCTGATCAAGAATATATATACTTTATGGGGTCTGCGACGTCTCCTTCTGCCTGTTACATACATTTTCACAAAACCATTATACTCTGAATTCCCATTTTCAATGGGTTCAGGGTATAACAAGTAAGAAAGCTGTAGTCGAGACTGCTCGACTACGAAATCCCCTGAGCCCTTCATCGAACGAATAATATTCCAGGAATTATTCGATTCGTTTCTGCACGCATATGAAACTATACATGCAAAACCACATGCACACATAGACACTGATCTACGCTTGTATGCATGTATGTGTGTATACATGTGTGTAAGCATTGCAAGCGTCTTGCTGTGTCTCTCTGCCTTTGTTGCTGCGCCGCATGGATTTTGATGAGAAAACTTTGATGATTAATAATTCTGTTTCTAGATGGACAATCGTATTGATATCTTCAGATTATGATTATGATATTCATATCTATATGCTAAACCAAACTGCACGTCTCTAGTATTTGAAATGAATTTTTTTCATATTTGAGGGTGGTGGGGCGAAGTGGGGATCGGAATTCAAAATCTGACAAAAACCGAAATTGTATTAAATTAGTATCTATATATATGCAGAAGACTTGGAGACTCTAACTCTAAAGATGAATTAGCTAGAATTTTAAAACTGGTTCCCGATAAATTCGTTTATCGATAACTTTACAAATATACAAGTTATCGAATTTCTGAAACAAACTCGTACTGCGCGTGCAATATACGAAGCTAACACAAAAAGAATGAACTCTCTAGCTTTTGTATCTTCGGAAATCGACGCGTTCATACATACGGACGGACGGACGGGCAGACGGACATGGCTATATCAACTTTTCTCATCACCCTGATCAAGAATATATATACTTTATGGGGTCTGCCACGCCTCCTTCTGCCTGTTACATACTTTTAACAAAACCATTATACCCTGATTTCCCATTTTCAATGGGCTCAGGGTATAAAGAGGAATACAGTTCCTTTTCACTCCCTTCGTCAATAAATAATTTCTCTAAATGTAAACTAATCAAAGTTTAAAAATTTACCCATTATTGAAAAGGTACTAATAGAAATAATATTAATTTAAGCAGTTTACTTAAACTTTTTTTGCCCACTGTAGATAATCGTGTGTATACTCGAATAATGTGTAAATCTGTATCTATGTATAGGATGTTTTTAACGTTTGTTGCTTGCCATGTACGTTTGCTAATTGCCGAATTATTTCGTTTATTAAATGTTTATAAAATAATTAAAATTCACCTATGGGAACACAGTATCTCGCAGTTAGTTGGCCCTAACTGCAACATTCTTACTTGTTATACTGAACACATTGAAAATGGGAATTCAGGGTGTAATGGCTTAGTGAAAATGTATGTAACAGGCAGAAGGAGTCGTCGCAGTACCCCCAAAGTATATATATTATCAGATCAGCATAAAAAAATAAGGTGGTCTAGCCCTGTCCGTCCGTCCGTCCGTCCGTCCGTATGAACGTCGAGATTTCGGAAACTACAAATGCTAGAGAGCAGAAATTTCACATGAACACTCGTATGTTAGCTACGCAGTACGAGCTTATTTTGTTTTTTTCGATAACTCATCCCATTTCGAAATTATCGATACAAAATCGAAAATTCGTTTCAATTTTTAATGTTTTTCGGGCATAACTTCTACACCGATAGATAGATATTATGGATACGCAGATTATGTAATCAGATTTTGGATGTCACGCCCCCTTCGCCCCCAATTTGCAAAAAACGCATTTCAAATACTAGAACCTTGAAATTTGGCACATGTGTAGATACATTTAGATATTCTTAATCTACTGTGAAAATTTCATGAAGATCATCTATCTAGCATATATACTTTATGACGTCCGCTACGACTTCTCCTCCCTGTTACATACATTTAAAAAACCGTTGATTTCCCATTTTCAATGGGTTCAGGGTCTAATCAAATTATGATCAATTGGCGCCTCAAATTTGCCATTTCAAAGTCCAATTATATAAATTAGTCGAATTAAACTTTTAATCTTTATACTTATAAATTTACTTACTAATTGCTTATGGATTTATTTATTATTTTACGCAGAATGAGCTTTTATTTACCAGAATATCTTCATTCCATTACTGTATAGAATAGTTAAATAATTTTGATTAAATGTATCATAAAATTGAATATTGTATATGCATATCTTGAACAGAAGTAAATTTATAATTTAAATTAACAGAATAACTGCTTTTGATGTAACCGGTTTCACTTATTCATTATACTAACTAAAAGTCAGACTGCTCGATTCGTTCGACTCGACTACTTTAACTTATTCTGAATATACCTACCTTACCCCACTCTTCCATCTATACTCATATACGTGGCCTGATGCATGTATTCGTAGCTAATCTGCTTGTCGCTTGCGACGGTTGCTGCTTAGAGAGAATCAGTGTGATTTTAATCGCATTGCTGCAGCTTGATTCGACTCTTACGCATCGTTGTCATAGCCGAGCATTAGATTGAGGCACACTTTCAGAAGCAGAGAGGCGGAGCCATGGCCTGGCTGCAATTGGGCAGATCACAGCTTTCCCCATAAAGCCATAGCTGGTGCTCTCTTTCGCCGCTGTTGATGAGCTGGCGCCAGTGCAGCAGCTGACCATGTAAGGTGTTCGCCGGAGTCGTACCTGGAATTCGTGCCAAAATGTTCTGCAAAATGCAAAATTTTCAATTGAGGCTCTGAAGTCAAAAGTGTTGAAATTTACGATATTCTCTGCTGTCAGCTGACAGCAGAGAGTATGTATGTATTGGGTGTGTGTGTAGACTTGTGTTTTTGTGTTAATGTGTTTGTATGAGTGTATGTGGGTGGGAAAGCGTGTTCAAGCTGCTATTTCCTTCCATTGTAACACAAAGCACACGGAAGTGCATGTAGCGACACACAGTCGCACACCGTCATACTGATACACACGCGTGCATATGTACTGACACGCTGACATAAAGGAGTGGAGGTAGTTCTCCTGTTGACCAACTCCTCATTTTCAATAGACCAAAAAATTCCTATATAATACCTTTAAGAATTTAAGGTTTAAAACTCGATATAAGTTTTATTTTAATTGTTTAGAATACTTTGTTGTTTACATAAAATAAAATAAGATCAGTAAAAACAAGTAAGGACGTTGCAGTTAGGCGCAACTAACTGCGAAATACTTTGTTCCCATAGGAGCATCTTATTTATTTAATAAACATTTAATTAACGAAATATTTCGGCAATTAGAAAACGTACATGGCAAGCAACAAACGTTTTTCCTATACATACATACAGATTTACACATGTTCACACTATACGAGTATACACACAATTTTCTATGTATGTATACAAAAGTTTGCATGCCAGAATATTCTAAGAATTGGGACTGAATTGTGAATTTTGCGATCGTTACTTTAGTTTTGTCAAAATGCGCTTTAGCAATGCCTTATTTGGTGGGTTCGAATCCCGCAGAAAACACTTTTTCAAAAATTATTATTATACCCTGAGCCCATTGAAAATGGGAAATCAGGGTATAATGGTTTTGTTAAAAGTATGTAACAGGCAGAAGGAGGCGTGGCAGACCCCATAAAGTATATATATTCTTGATCAGGGTGACGAGAAAAGTTGATATAGCCATGTCCGTCTGTCCATCCGTCCGTATGTATGAACGCGTCGATTTCCGAAGATACAAAAGCTAGAGAGTTCATTCTTTTTGTGTTAGGTCCGTATATTGCACGCGCAGTACGAGTTTGTTTCAGAAATTCGATAACATGTATATTTGCCATGTTATCGATAAACGAATTTATCGGGAACCAGTTTTAAAATTCTAGCTAATTCATCTTTAGAGTTAGAGTCTCCAAGTCTTCTGCATATATATAGATACTAATTTAATACAATTTCGTTTTTTGTCAGATTTTGGATTACGGTCCCAACTTCGCCCCACCACCCCCAAATATGAAAAAAAAATTCATTTCAAATACTAGAGACATGCAGTTTGGTTTAGCATATAGATATGAATATCATGATAATAATCTGAAGATATCAATATGATTGTCCATCTAGAAACAGAATTATTAATCATCAAAGTTTTCTCATGAAAATCCATGCGGCGCAGCAACAAAGGCAGAGAGACACAGCAAGCGCTTGCAATGCTTACACCATGCATACACACATACATGCATACAAGCGTAGATTTTGCATGCGTGTAGAAACGAATCGAATAATTCTTGGAATATTATTCGTTCGAAGAAGGGCTCAGGGGATTTCGTAGTCGAGCCGCCTCGACTAGAGCCTTCTTACTTGTTATACCCTGAACCCATTGAAAATGGGAATTCAGAGTATAATGGTTTTGTGAAAATGTATGTAACAGGCAGAAGGAGACGTCGCAGACCCCATAAAGTATATATATTCTTGATCAGCATAAAAAAATAAGTTGAATGAGCCCTGTCCGTCTGTCCGTCTGTCCGTCCGTCCGTCCGTCCGTATGAATGTCGAGATTTCGGAAAAAACAAGAGCTAGAGAGCTGAAATTTCACATGAACACTCATATGTTAGCTACGCAGTACGAGTTTATTTTTTTTTTTTTTTTCGATAACTCATCCCATTTCCAAATTATCGATAAAAAATCGAAAATTCGTTTCAATTTTTTACGTTTTTCGGGCATAACTTCTACACCGTTTTAGCTAAAGACTTCAAATTTGTATATTTAGATATTATGAATACGCAGATTATGTAATTTTCAGATTTTGGATGCCACGCCCCCTTCGCCCACAATTTGCAAAAAACGCATTTCAAATACTAGAGACTTGAAATTTGGCACTTAGATACATTTAGATATTCTTAATCTACTCTGAAAATTTCATTAAGATCATCTATCTAGAAATGGAGTTATAGGCGTTAAAAGTATAGCCCAACCCACCCCCAAGCCACGGCAGCAACTGCGCGGTTAGCAGAGCTCGCGCTCACGTGTTCGTAATAAAGAAGAGTATCACTTTTTGCAGGGTTCAGGGGATCTCGTAATCAAGCCCTCTCGACTAGAGCCTTCTTACTTGTTTTTATTTGGCTCTAAGTCTATAAAGAACATAGGTAGCGGCTCTTTAGTAATACGACATTTTATGTTTTTAATTCCTCTAACTACATGACCTTGTATTTCGATTGCGCGTTTTATAGATTCAGTTTGCGTAGAATAATGAATATTTTTCACTACAACTCTGAACGCCCTTTCTTGCTTAAGCTGAAAAGTATGATAATTTACTTTATCAACCTTTAATATTTTAATTATATCCCTATATTTTTCGATAGTTTTTAGCATGATGCGAATATGACCATCTCTCTGTGATTTGTAGGTAAATTCAGTGGCGTCTAGATAAGGGTAGAGGTATTTAAGCAGTCCATTTATGTCATTTACATGGGACACGAAAATTGTGGTTTTTCAGGTGTTGGCTTGTCGCTTTCCATTTCTTCATCTACTTTTAGAGTGGTGTCTTCTTCTGGGTCTGCCAATAGGGCAAAGTGGTTAGCTTGTTTAGATGTTGAAGGTCCTTCTAAAGTTATGACTTTTCGTACTAAAGCTGGACAGTTTTCATTTTTCCTCTTAGTGGGTACTTTTTGCCATGCTAAATTGTTGTCATCGTCGTCTAAAGACATGATGTTTTGCTGCTTAATAGGTGCAAACTTGCACTCGCTTATCAGTGAATTCTATTTTTAGAACGGGTTACCGGTACTTTGCTGAAGTTGTTGTTTTACGATTTTGGGTTTTGTTTTGATATGCGTATTCTTTTCGATTTAGCTACTATGCGCGTGCGCGACCGTGCTCTGTGAGAGTTGGATAGCAACTGCATCGGTTTTGATGAGAAAACTTTGATGATTAATAATTCTGTTTCTAGATGGACAATCATATTGATATCTTCAGATTATGATTATAATATTCATATCTATATGCTAAACCAAACTGCATGTCTCTAGTATTTGAAATGAATTTTTTTTTTCACATTTGGGGGTGGTGGGGCAAAGTGGGGACCGGAATCCATAATCTGACAAAAACCGAAATTGTATTAAATTAGTATCTATATATAGAGACTCTAACTCTAAAGATGAATTAGCTAGAATTTTATAACTGTTTCCCGATAAATTCGTTTATCAATAACTTTGAAAATATACAAGTTATCGAATTCCTGAAACAAACTTGTACTGCGCGTGCAATATACGGACCTAACACAAAAAGAATGAACTCTCTAGCTTTTGTATCTTCGGAAATCGACGCGTTCAAACATACGGATAGACGGACAGACGGACATGGCTATATCAACTTTTCTCGTCACCCTGATCAAGAATATATATACTTTATGGGATCTGCCACGCCGCCTTCTGCCTGTTACATACTTTTAACAAAATGAAAAACGAAAGGGCAAAATTGCAACAACAAAAGTCGGGGCTATTTGGCAGCAATACCCACGCGGCCGTCAAGAGAAGCAGCGAGACAGCAAGCCGGCTGCAATGCTTACACGCATACAGGCGTACAAGTGTAGATAGCGTGTGTGTGTGCTCGTGTTTTTGCATGTATAGTTTCTTAGGCGTGGAGAATCGGAACGAAGCATTCTTGGAATATTATTCGTTAGAAGAAGGCCTCAGGGGATTTCGTAGTCGAGCAGTCTCGACTACAGCTTTCTTACATGTTTTATATAAATTTCTTGACAGTTGCTCTGTCAGTCCATGTTTCACGTCCTGCGGCGACATATTTTGTTTTGTTTTGATGCTTATTTGATTTTCCGGCTGCCCCCTGCATTTTTTTGTTGCTGGGCTTCGTCTTCCTTTTATGTTCTGGTTTCTTTTCAATTGCTGCCACTTGCACGCGCCCCGTTGTAACTTGTGGCAAATAATTTTGAGTTTCGCTGCTCAGCCGGCAGCTTGTTTGTGTTACCAGGGAGTTCTTCCCTATTTAGTTCTCATTTCTTTTTTTTTTATACCCTGAACCCATTGAAAATGAGAATTCAGGCTATAATGGTTTTGTGAAAATGTATGTAACAAGCAGAAGGACACGTCGCAGACCCCATAAAGTATATATTTTCTTGATCAACAGAAAAAAAGTTGATTGAGCCCTGGCCGTTTATCCGTTCGTCCGTCCGTAAGAACATCGAGATTTAGGAAACTACAAAAGCTAGAGAGCTGAAATTTCATATGAAAACTCTTATGTCAATTACGCAGTACGAGTTTATTTTGTTTTTTTTTTCGATAACTCAACCCATTCCCAAAGTATCGATAAAAAATCGAAAATTCGTTTCCATTTTTTAGGTATTTTGAACATAACTACTACACCGTTTTAGCTAAAGACTTCAAATTTATATATTTGGATATATATTATCAATACGCAGATTATTGATGCCACGCCTCCTTCGCCACCAATTTGAAAAAAAAAAAAAACAAGTAAGAAGGCCCTAGTCGAGACGGCTCGACTACGAGATACCCTGAACCCAGCAAAAAAGAAACTAATACTCTACTTGTTTACGAGCGCGCGCTCTGCAAACCGCACAGTTGCTGCCATGGCTTGGGGGTGGGTTGGGTTATACTTTGAACGCTTCTAACTCCATTTCTAGACGGATGATATCAATGAAATTTTCAGCGTAGATTAAGAGTGTCTAAATGTAACTATGTGCCCTAGTATTTGAAATGCGTTTTTACCAAATTGGGGGCGAAGGAGGCGTGGCATCCAAAATCTGAAAATTACATAATCTGTGTATTCATAATATCTATCTAAATATACAAATTTGAAGTCTTTAGCTAAAACAGTGTAGAAGTTATGCTCAAAAAACGAATTTTCTTTTCATTTTTTATCGATAATTTAGAAATGGGACGAGTTATCGAAAAAAAAAAAAAAACAAAATAAACTCGTACTGCGTAGCTAACATACGAGTGTTCATGTGAAATTTCAGCTCTCTAGCCTTTGTAGTTCCCGAAATCTCGACGTTCATACGGACGGACGGACGGACGGACAGACGGACAGGGCTCAATCAACTTATTTTTTTATGCTGATCAAGAATATATATACTTTATGGGGTCTGCGACGTCTACTTCTGCCTGTTACATACATTTTCACAAAACCATTATACTCTGAATTCCCATTTTCAATGGGTTCAGGGTATAAAAATTAAAAAATAAAAATTTTTGGAAAAAAATTACAATGCGGGATTCGAACCCACGCATTTAAGTGCATCTTGCATACCGCTTACCACCAGCGCCACTACCTTGACCTGGGACAAATAAGGCACTGTTAGAGCGCCTTTTGACAAAACTAAAGTAACGATCAAAAAATTCACATTTCAGTCATAATTCAATTGCCGAAATACTATTTCCTTTTTTAAATGTTCATTAAATAAATAAACGGCACCTACAGGAACAGAGTCTCTCGCACTTAGTTGCGCCTAACTGCAACGTTCTTACTTGTTTTTTTATACCCTGAGCCCATTGAAAATGGGAAATCAGGGTATAATGGTTTTGTTAAAAGTATGTAACAGGCAGAAGGAGGCGTGGCAGACCCCATAAAGTATATATATTCTTGATCAGGGTGACGAGAAAAGTTGATATAGCCATGTCCGTCTGTCTGTCCGTCCGTCTGTCCGTATGTTTGAACGCGTTGATTTCCGAATATACAAAAGCTAGAGAGTTCATTATTTTTGTGTTAGGTCCGTATATTGCACGCGCAGTTTCAGAAATTCGATAACTTGTATATTTGCAAAGTTATCGATATCTCTTTATCGGGAATCAGTTAAAAAATTATCTCTTTCATCTTTAGAGCTAGATTCTCCAAGTCTGCTGCATATATATAGATACCAATTTAATACAATTTCGGTTTTTGTCAGATTTTGGATTCCGGTCCCCATTTTGCCCCACCACCCCAAATGTGAAAAAAAATGCATTTTAAATACTAGAGACATGCAGTTTGGTTTAGCATATAGATATAAATATCATGATCATAATCTGAAGATTTCAATACGATTTTCCATCTAGAAACAGAATCATCAAAGTTTTCTCATCAAAATCCATGAGGCGCGCCGCGGCGCAGCAGCAAAGCAGCGGGAGAGCAAGACGCTTGCAATGCTTACACACATACATGCTTACAAGCGTAGATCAGCGTCTGTGTGTGCGCGTGGTTTTGCATGCGTGCAGAAACGAATCAAATAATTCTTGGAATATTATTCGTTCGAAGAAAGGCTCAGGGGATTTCGTAGTCGAGCAGTCTCGACTACAGCTTTCTTGTTGTTTTTGCCGTTGTTGCTGTTGCCGTTTCATCAAATCATGTTTCGCGCATTGCAGTTGCAAAGTGTGTTGAACTTTATGTGGTGTGAAGGGTCATAAGGGGAGAGCGGCTACTCAGCTAAATATGCACAAATATTTATTTGCGCGGGCAGCGAGCAGAGGGTGTAGGCAACCACTGGAAGCGTGCATGTGTGGCAAGTAGAGGAGGGACTCCGCTGGGCAGCTAGCTGTGTATATTATGCGGCATGTTTGACAGTTGTCACAGCAAATCCAACCCCCAACCACCAGCCCTCAACTGTCAGCCACTGAGTGGAGGGGAATTCATCGCCTTGCGCTATTTGTTTAGTAATTTTGGTGCCGTCTGAGGCTCAGCCAATGCTCGTCTAGTATTTGCCTGCTTGTGTGTTGACTTCTTTTTAAGCTTTTTGAACCCATTGAAAATGGGAATTCAGGGTATAATGGTTTTGTGAAAATATATACTTTATGGGGTCTACCACGTCTCCTTCTGCCTGTTACATACATTTTCACAAAACCATTATACCCTAAATTCCCATTTTCAATGGGTTCAGGGTATAAAAATAAGTTGATTGAGTCATGTCCGTCCGTCCGTCCGTATGAACTTCGAGATTTCGGAAAATACAAAAGCTAGAGAGCTGAAATTTCACATGGACACTCGTGTATTAGTTACGCAATACGAGGTTATTTATTTATTTATTTCGATAACTCATCACATTTCCAAATTATCGATAAAAAATCGAAAATTTGTCACCATTTTGTACGTTTTTTTTGGGTATAACTTCTACACCGTTTTAGCTAGAGCTGTAGTTTGTACATTTAGATAGATATTATGAATACGCAGATTATATACTTTTCAGATTTTAGATGCCACGCCATCTTTGCCCCCAATTTGGAAAAAACGCATTTCAAATACTAGAGACTTGATTTGGCACATAGATACATTTAGATATTCTTAATCTACTCTTTCATTAGGATCGTCCATCTAGAAATGGAGTTATAAGCGTTCAAAGTATACCCCAACACACCCCCAAGCCACAGCAACTGCGCGGCTAGTAGAGCGCGCGCTCGTAAAGAAGAAGAGTATTAGTTTCTTTTTTTGCTGGGTTCAGGGTATCTCGTAGTCGAGCCGTCTCGACTAGAGCCTTCTTACTTGTTTTAGCTGCACTTTTAAAGAGACCCTGCAACTATCTATTGCCTGTCAAACTTTTATACATTTTCAAAGCACCCGAAAATAGCTATAGCTTCTGCCACACATATTTATACACATCCAACTACCTATGTTTATTTATTTATTTATATATATATATATTTTGTTATGCCACCGACAGGAATAGAGCCAATTGCTAGCGCCCTTAGCCTAATAACTAACCAAGCACTTGGTGTCAACCTCTTTGGCCCGCATAGCGCTCACTCCGTGCCACGGTTTAACCTTTTGAGCACACGCCCCAAACGAAGCACAGAATAGCCATAAAGTTTTGTCCAAAATAACACGGACGCGATTTATTTGCCATATTTCATGGTGAACCAAAATTTAAATGTGGCGTGTACGAAAACAAAAAGTGTTTAAGGCAACGTGGCGTACACGTAACGTGTGGTGTTTAGCTGCCCGTAGAAGCGAGCGCGGCCTGTTCAACCATTGAAGCCCCAGTACTGCCTGGCCACGATCCCGACGGCTGGCAAAAGTTTAGCGCACCTTTTGGTGAGCATTACAGCAAAAAAAAAAAATGCAGAGCTCTGTAACTGTAATGAATCACCGAGTATCTAATACCTTCACAGACTTCCGGACTCGGGAGAGAGACACAGAGGGAGAGATAGAGAGAGAGAGAGAGAGAGAGAGAGAGAGAGAGAGAGAGAGAGAAAGAGAGAGAAAGAGAGAAAGAGAGAGAGATAGAGAGAGTGAGAGATAGAGTAAGTGAGGGTGGGGGAGAGGGGGGATGGTAGCTTACTAAGCATACTGCGATTTAACGTCATTCTCGGTAATATTTAGTATGTCATATGAACATCAACTGTAGCTAACTGAGTTATCTGCTTCTGATACTGATAAAGTCAATCAACTCTTGGCGATGAGTGTAAAAATAAACGTGCCATAATAGTTTGCACAAGTGGCAGGAAGCTGGGCAGGCAGCTCGTTTACACATTTAAATTCAAATAACTTTTATTACCAAAACTAAAGCCGGCTCTTGAATGTGTTTATGTGCGCGGGTGTGATTATTTCGTTCTATGCGTGAACGAGTGTGGGTGCGAGTGTGCACACTCCTGAGTGCAATAAAAACTTTTGCATACAACAAAACTTTGGGGCCGCTTTGTTGGCTAAATTATGGCTGTATATATAACAGTACTCATACGATCCAGCGGATGCTCGCTGAAGCCCATGTAGAGCGCTGTAAGCAGCTGGCTATAACAACCACTATTGCAAAACAAGTAAGAAGGCTCTAGTCGAGACGGCTCGACTACGAGATACCCTGAACCCAAAAAAGGTGATACTCTTCTTCTTTACGCACTCATAGGCGCGCTCTGCTAATCTTCTTTTTATACCCTGAACCCATTGAAAATGGGAAATCGGGGTATAATGGTTTTGTGAAAATGTATGTAACAGGCAGAAGGAGACGTCGCAGACCCCATAAAGTATATATATTCTTGATCAGCATAAAAAAATAAGTAGATTGAGCCCTGTCCGTCTGTCCGTCCGTCCGTCCGTCTGTCCGTCCGTCCGTATAAGCGTGGAGATTTCGGAAACTACAAAAGCTAGAGAGCTGAAATTTCACATGAACACTCGTATGTTAGTTACGCAGTACGAGTTTATTTTCTTTTTTCGATAACTCATCCCATTTCCAAATTATCGATAAAGAATCGAAAATTCGTTTCCATTTTGTACGATTTTTGGGCATAACTTCTACACCGTTTTAGCTAGAGACTTCAAATTTGTATATTTAGATAGATATTAAGAATACCCAGATTATGCAATTTTTGGATTTTGGATGCCACGCCCCCTTCGCCCATAATTTGAAAAAAAAAAACGCATTTCAAATACTAGACTTGAAATTTGGCACATATATACATTTAGATATTCTTTACCTACTCTGAAAATTTCATGAAGATCGTGCACCTAGAAATGGAGTTATAGGCGTTCAAAGTATAGTCCAACCCACCCCCAAGCCACGACAGCTCAATCAAGTTATTTTTTATGCTGGATTTACATACATTTTCACAAAACCATTATACCCTGAATTCCCAATTTCAATGGGTTCAGGGTATAAAAAATTAAACAAGTAAGAAGGCTCTAGTCGATACGGCTCGACTACGAGATCCCCTGAACCCTGCAAAAAAAGTGTTACTCTTCTTCTTTACAATCGCATGAGCGCGAGCTCTGCTAACCACGCAGTTGCTGCCGTGGCTTGGGGGTGGGTTGGGCTATAATTTTAACGCCTATAACTCCATTTCTAGATAGATGATCTTAATGCAATTTTCAGAGTAGATTAAGAATATCTAAATGTATCTATGCGCCAAATTTAAAATTTCTCTAGTATTTGAAATGCGTTTTTTGCAAATTGGGGGCGAAGGGGGCGTGACATCCAAAATCTGAAAATCACATAATCTGCGTATTCATAATTTTGCAAATTGGGGGCGAAGGGGGCGTGGCATCCAAAATCTGAAAATTACATAATCTGCGTATTCATAATATCTATCTAAATATACAAATTTGAAGTCTTTAGCTAAAACGGTGTAAAAGTTATGCTCAAAAAACATTAAAAATTGAAACGAATTTTCGATTTTATATCGATAATTTGGAAATGGGATGAGTTATCGAAAAAACAAAATAAACTTGTACTGCGTAGCTAACATATGAGTGTTCCTGTGAAATTTCAGTTCTCTAGCTCTTGTAGTTTCCGAAATCTCGACGTTCATACGGACGGACGGACGGACGGACGGGCAGGGCTCATTCAACTTATTTTTTTATGCTGATCAAGAATATATATACTTTATGGGGTCTGCGACGTCTCCTTCTGCCTGTTACATACATTTTCACAAAACCATTATACCCTGAATTCCCATTTTCAATGGGTTCAGGGTATAAAAATTAATTGCTATCAAAATTTTTATAATTACTCAAAAATTATGTTAAATCTGTATCTGTATATTTTTGATTGTTTTTCCATAGACTATTTTAGACAATATGTATTAATTGTAGCGGTAGATCGACGTTTGCGATATTGATATTCGCGGTACATGTACCTTATGTACATGTACTATGTACAGTGGTTGAAAATGCCTAAATGTTAACAATGCAATGCAATGTTTTGCCCTTTAGATATCTAAATCTAAGAAAATCATTTAGCTGAGAATCCTGTATACATAGAGGTAACCAGTTTCACGCTGGGAGATATCATAATTATGTATTTATTATTTATTCTAATTTGAAAATTAGTCGATTATCGGCTGTCCAGTCTTTGGTAATTGTTCAAAGGGTTATCTATAACGGCTATATTGTAGTTGTTCACGATTGCAGTCTATCTCTTTATTTTAATTGCTCTTAGGGCATCTCATATGTATTTCTAAGTTTCGAAATGATGAAAATGTTTACCTGGCTGGTTCCCTGCCAAACTTGTTAGATTGATGACAAACGCTGTCGACGTGTTAATTGCTGAGCGAATAACGCAGCACTTGGTGGTGCAAC
>JAWNOS010000241.1:0-14336 GCA_035045845.1 Drosophila buzzatii
CAGCATGCGACGTCCATATATATACAGTGGCGTGCAAAATTGAGTTTGACGTTCTGCAAACTTTGACTTTGACGACGCATAAAAAAAAAAACTATACATGCAAATCAAGAAATCTTTTTAATATTTTGTTTATTATAATATTCTTAACAAATAAAAAAAATTGCAAGGAAAAGTGAGGTAAACTCAAAGAGTTAGGAAGAAAAAACCAAAAAACTCACATACACTCAATTTTGAACGTTTGAAAAAATGAACGAATTAATACATTTTTAATATATTTTATATAAATTTTTATTGAAAAATAACTTGATTTACTTTTTTTAGCATGCTACCGACTAAACGTCCCGATATTTATTTTGGATTTTTATCAGGTTACGCTTCTACGTGATCCCATACGCCTTCCACGGTGTTGGGGCTGCATCGTCTTGTCCCAGACCTCCTTTCACGATTGACCAAACATTTTAAAACAGAATGGGGTCTGCATTCATTGCTCGTCGCTCCATTAGCTGAAAATATTGATTTCCCATCCATTCCTTAGATTTTTAGCTGTATCCTTGGGACTATCACCTTGTTCGATACAGATTTCTTTTCCAGGAGACGCCCATTTCTTTAAAAAATTGAGACGATGGGCTTGACGAATTCTAAGGAAACCTTTCTTGAACATTATACCTTGTATTAAATGCAGAGAACCAGCGGTCATCCATGGGAAAGCATCACAAAGACATTCTGTGGCTGTCGCCATGTATGGTTGTTTGCTTCATATGGTTCATACCATGGCCCTATGACAGCAGAATTTCCTTACATTTGACTGAACACTGTTGAAATTGGATTCATTAGAATCATTTCAATTATAAGAATCAAAATTCAACAGCTTTCAGTCAGATGAAAAGAAATACTCCTATCGTAGAGCCCGAGAATGCATTCAGATACAACATATGGAGCAAGCAGCCATACACGGCGACTGCCACAGAATGTCTTTGTGATGCTTTCCCATGGATGACTGCTGGTTCTCTGCATTTAATACAAGGTATAATGTTCAAGAAAGGTTTCCTTAGTATTCGTCAAGCCCATCGTCTCAATTTTTTAAAGAAATAGGCGTCTCCTGGAAAAGAAATCGGTATCTAACAAGGTGATAATCCCAAGGATACGGCTAAAAGTGTTAAGGAATGGATGGGAAATCAATATTTTCAGCTAATGGAGCGACGAGCAATGAGTGCAGACCCCATTCTGATTTAAAATGTTTGGTCAATCGTGAAAGGAGGTCTGGGACAGGACGATGCAGCCCCAACACACGTGGAGGGCGTATGGGATCACGTAGAAGCGTAACCAGATAAAATTCCAAAATAAATATCGAAAGTTTAGTCGATAACATGCTAAAAAGAGTAAATCAAGTTATTTTTCAATAAAAGTTTATATAAAATATATTAAAAATGTATTAATTCGTTCATTTTTTCAAACGTGCAAAATTGAGTGTATGTGAGTTTTTTTGGTTTTTTCTTTCTAACTCTTTGAGTTTACCTCACTTTTCCTTGCAATTTTTTTTTATTTGTTAAGAATATTATAATAAACAAAATATTAAAAAGATTTCTTGATTTGCATGTATAGTTTTTTTTTTATGCGTCGTCAAAGTCAAAGTTTGCAAACATCCACTCAATTTTGCACGCCACTGTATGTATATATATATCTGAACTCGCGCTGCGTTTATGCATTTCCAAATGTCAGCACTTTTCCCCATGAATTTCCACTCAAGTTTCAGCTGTGGGTCGTCGCATGCAACTTGGCAAATGTTTGTGAAACATATGCATATTTATGCGATAGGCTGGCTGCACCACCCAAATGTAGAGCCACCCAACCACTCAGCCAACACTCTGCTGGGAGGCAACATCAAAAAACAGTTCAAAGTACGATTTCTGTATTCCAAAGAGAATTCAATGAGTGCACGATTTTTTTTTTTTTTGCCGAAAACTAAAAAAAGGGGTAGGCAGGCGTGGCATGCAAATGTAAACTATAGATCTATATTTAAATATTTCTCTCTCTCTATATATATTCATATACTTTTAACAACCGATTCATACTCTAGGAAATCATGAACATAAGTTTCTTTAACTATAAAGGAAAGTCGCTACATAGACTTACAATCATAGCTCGAGAATAACTGTTAACTGCTAGAACCTTCACGCTCTGCTCACAAGATTAGCCGAAAAAGTTCTTTCTCACTCATACGATCTCGCTCTGAGTCTTCGTTTCTTATCGTTCTTTCGGTTGAGCAACTTGAGCCGAACTACGCTCGTTTGATGCTCATTTCCCGAACATCGTTCGGGGAGCGATACGATTGCCGTTCGCCTCATGAGCTTCAGTAAGTGAGAGCAGATAACACATGGAGTCTATGCAAAAGATCTTCACATACACATGCACACCCGCATATGCTAACGATGTGTTTAGCGATTGATTGAGTTTTTCAGCAGTGAATGAAGACAGCTCTCGCCTGCTTAAGAACCCAATCAAAAGTGGAAACGATGGACAGAGACAGAAACTGAAATAGAGTAAGAGCCTGAGCCTGAGACTGAGACAGAGACTGAGACAGAGACTGAGACTGAGACTGAGACTGAGACTGAGACTGAGACTGAGACTGAGACTGAGACTGAGACTGAGACTGAGACAGAGACTGAGCCTGAGACTGAGACTGAGACTGAGACCTAAATTGAGACTGAGCCTGAGACTGAGACTGAGACCTAAACTGAGACTGAGCCTGAGACTGAGACTGAGACAGAGACTGAGACTGAGATTGAGACTCAGACAGAGACCAAGACTGAGACTGAGACCTAAACTGAGACTGAGACTGAGACTGAGACTGAGACTGAGCCTCAGCCTGAAACAGAGACAGAGACAGAGACAGAGACAGAGACTGAGACTCAGACAGAGACAGACTGCGACCTCAGACAGAGACTGAGACTGAGACAGACACAGAGACTGTGATTGAGACTGAGACTAAGACAGAGACTTAGACTCAGACTCTGACTGAGACTGAGACAGCCAAATAAACAGAGATATAGAAAGACATAGAGTCAGAAGAGAAACATACATAAGGAAACAGATATATATACAGTCAGTAAATCTAACAATAAACAAAATTTCCTTTCATAAAGCAAATATTTAAAACAAAAACTTTTGCCAACAACATTTCTGCCTCAATCAATCTTAATTTACAATAAGTTATAGCATCAATAATTCAACAATCTACAACAACAACAATAACAACAAATGCAACAACAACTGCAACAATTGCAAGTGCAACTGCAACAAATTTCCATATTCTATTCTTATGCCATTTGGAAAATGATTTTCTGGCAGTTTTAATTAATTTGTTTCATATGTGTTAAAGTTGTTTTTGTTTTGTTTTGTTTTTAGCTACATGAACACAATTTGCGAACGCCTCCGCCCACATAATTTGTTGCTGTCTCTCCCTCTCTCCCTCTCCCTCTCCCACTCTTTATCTCTCTGTCTTTCTGGCTGTCTCGCTTAACACATGTTTTGACAAAGCTCTGCCAGCAGCATGAAATAAAATAATATTTAACTAAAATGCAATTCTCGCTGCCCGCCAGGCCGAACACACGCTGTGATCTGCAATTGTGTGTGTGTGAGCGAATGAGAAGCGGGTATATGCAGCTATAAGGCTAATAAGTAAGAATATCATTTGTGATTAAGTTTTATAATTTAGTAGGCCAGCAGATTCTCAATGAAAAATTTGCGAACTCATTCTTTTTTATAAATATTAAATTAAATACCCTGTAAAAATGAAGATGTTAAAATTAATGCAGTTTAAGTAGTAAGAATCAGTCAGTATATTAGAGCTGCAGATTTAACAAATATCTGATATATAGTATATGATGAGAGAGTTGATACATATGCTATATATAGATACTATATTGACTCAGTTATATGTCTTCTAATTGAGATGCTTTAGAATTCTAATCATTTAATGCCTGTACTAGTCCATTTGAGTGCAGTGAGTCTTAGCATCTGTTGCCCTAATTCTTAAAGACTTTTAAAGAGTTTTTCTCACCACACCTCACGTCCTCTTAACACGTTCTGATCTGATCGTACGCTGCTCGGCTCGGGCGCCACTTTTCAGTCTCAGTTGCAGTTTGTACAGGTGCAGAAAATACCAGAAATTTTACATGCTCTGAAACGTGGGTTGTTTTTTTAGCACTAACCTGAAGCCAGACCTAACCTGGCCAGATTATCTACCGAAGATAATCAACGCAGTGAGCGGAATTCTGTTCATGGTTCTGCTTAAATTTCTTATATACAATTAATAAATGTAAAAAATATAATATAATTAAAATTTTTTTAAATATATAAATTTAAAAATTTTAATTTCCCAGAATTTTAAAATTTAATTTTAAAAATTTAATTTCCAGAATTTTAAAATGTAATATTAAAATTAAAATTTCCTATAATTTTAAAATTTAATTTTAGAAAATTTCGAATTTTAAAATTTAATTTTAAAAATTTAATTTCCAGAATTTTAAAATTTAATATTAAAATTAAAATTTCCTAGAATTTTTAAATTAAATTTTAAAATTTAATTTTAGAAAATTTCGAATTTTAAAATTTAATTTTAAAAATTTAATTTCCAGAATTTTAAAATTTAATATTAAAATTAAAATTTCCTATAATTTTAAAATTTAATTTTAAAATTTAATTTTAAAATTTAATTTCGAATTTTAAAATTTAATTTTAAAAATTTAATATCCAGAATTTTAAAATTTAACATTCAAATTAACAATTCCTAGCATTTTAAAATTAAATTTTAAAATTAAATTTTAGTAAATTTCGAACTAAAATGAGCTCAGAACTTAAACAAAAAATTAGTTAATATTATAAAAAATAAAAACATACATATTATATTATATATTATATAATATTATAGAATAATAATATATATTAAAAGTCTAACAAAAATATTTGCGAGTATTTAAGAGCTTGCGAGGTATATGCTAGTCGAGCATTGCTCAAGCTTCATTTTGCAGCACGCGCATGTGTTTGCCTTAATTTAGTTAATGGCATCAAATTGTTTACATTTTTTTTTTTTTTTTTTTTTTTTTAATCTTTAGCTGTTGATGAAAAGATGAATGAAAGTGAATGAATGAATGAAAACATGAGAGCGAGTGCAAAAAAAAAAGTGAGCAGGGAAAATGAGAGAGAGAGAGTGGGAGAGAGAGGGAGCTGCAAAGCCGTTGTCAAATCAGATGTAATGCAATGCAAAATGTAAATGAAAGTGTAAAAAGACGATAGACAATTGTAGCATTGAGTTGTTAGATGAAAAAAAAAAAGGAAAAATGCAAAAATTTGTTTTCAGCAAGCCAAAGCAGAAATTGCAATTTTAAAGAATTGAATTTTTGGCGTGAGCTTGCAGCCTATGCATGAGATGTGCCTAGGGTATTTCTTTTCAAGCTCAATGTGTGTGTGTGTGTGAGAGAGAGAGAAAGAGAGTGTGTGTGTGTGTGTGTGGGCATTCATCAATGTTGCCTTGCCACAACACACACACACACACACATGCACACAGTTGCACTTGATGCGAATACAAAAGCGCAAACATTTTGACTTTTTGCTAAACTTGCAACTAAATGGAGGCTAGTGTGTGTGTGTGTGTGTGCATGCCACATACGCCGCCATATCAGCATCATTTATCTTCCACGCCCACACACACCAAAGAGCTGCCAAGGCATTTCTAGTTTATACTTTTTTTTTTAGAATTTCTCTAGTTAAATAAATGCACTTGATTTCATTTCGTGCTGATGCATTTAACTCGAGATATATCTACAATATACACACATATATGCATACACTTGTACTCACAGTTTAAGTGCTGCATGGCATAGGTTAAGCTTGGCAGCAGCTGCTCAGTCATTATGCTGAGAGGTCCTGCTGAGCCTTTGCATAGCAGCCGCACATAAAACGCAGATGATGCACACACACATATGATATCTGTACTTGAATAAATTCGCTCTAAACATATATATAATATATAGAAAGAGATACACACTGTGAGTGAGTGAGACAGCATCTCTCTCTCGCTCTGTGTGTGGGCTTAACTCGTGCTGTTTCTATCATAACAAAAGTCGCCACACATTGCATGCTCGGCATATTAAAAAGTTTGATTAGTGCTTGGACAATGCAGTCATATGCCACGCCCCTACCCACCCACACAGTCACCCACTTGTGATGTTCCAAAACTATTTTGCTGGCAAAAATGTTGTTGTGAAGGAGCGCCGCTCATTTCCTTCATACTTCGTGCTGCATATTATGAAGCATCTATGCGTGAGAAATGCCTTGTTCATCCTTGTTGCATGCCAGCTTTTGGTACTGTTCCTCCAGCTGCTCCTGCTGCTCCTGCTGCTTCTGCTCCATCTCCTCCTCCACACACACACATCCTGTCTGTCTGCCTGTCTGTCCATCTGGTTGGCTACACAAAATATTGTATGTTATTATTAAATATGCATAAATTTCCTTTTTGCCTGACACAGTACACAGTTCTCTTTTTTTGCTGCTGTCGCTGCTGCTGCTGCTGCTGCTGCTGTTCCTGTTGCAGTTTTCCCATTTACATTTGCCGTTTATTTGCCCGTGCAAATATTGCTGCCAAAAAAAAAAAAAAAGAGTAAATGGAAAGACTTCTCTATTCGCACTGCCCTGCACACAGTTCACAGCGTCAGGTGTTGACAACAAATGCGGCATAAAGGCTTACATGGCGCTGCTGCATGAAATGCCTTTTGGGCATGGCCAAAACGAGGTTAGCCTGACAGTTAAGATCTGTTGACAGCGTGTAAGCTGCCAAGCGAATGAAAGGCTGAGATCATTTCATATTGAGTGAGATATTCAAAAGGTTTTTAATAGTTGCTGGTGGCGGGTGCGGAGAGAGCAAGAGAGAGCGACAGAGAGAGGGAGATAGAGCTGGCGAGCAGAGCAAGTAAATGCGAGAGCAACGGAATGAATGCACTCATTGAATGAATCTTAATGAATGTGCTCAATATTTGAATGAGTTATTAAATATAGATAGTGAATAGAATTCAAGAAATTAAAATTTGCATTCATTATGCACATCAGTAAAATTATGAAAAAATATAATAAAATAATAAAATTAAATATATACAAAATTATGATAAAATATATAAAATAAAATATATAAAAAATATATTTTTTTAAAAATATCAAATAAAAATATATAATGTAATAAATGATGTAAATAATGAAAGGAAATTGATGCATAAAAATGTTATTCATATCAAGCGGAAACGCTGAACAGAAAAAGGCTTCAAATAGAATTAAGTCTTCACTTTCCTTTCCTTTTACATGCCAAATTTGATATCTCTAGCTTGTAGAGTCTATTTATTAAGTAGTCTACATAGTAAAACATTATAGTATATTTGTATTTGTATTTATATATTTTTTAAAATTTTATTTTCATTATATTTTGTAATATTTTTTTTTATATTCAATTTTTTTTTAAATTTTATTTTTAATTTTATTTTATCTTAGTGAACAATTAAATGAAATTAATAATAATAATTGGGACAGTTTAAATATATATGAAAATTGACTTCTATTTTTAAAATTTTATTTTCATTATATTTTGTAATATATTTTTTTTAATTAAATTTTTTTTTTAAATTATTTTTTATTTAATTTGATCTTAGTCAACAATTAAATGAAAATTAATATTTGACAGTTTAAATATATATGAAAATTGATTTATTTTTAAAATTTTATTTTCATTATATTTTGTAATATTTTTTTACATTTAATTTTTTTTTTTCATTTTATTTTTTATTTAATTTTAGCTTAGTCAACAATTATATAAATATTAATTTTTGGCAGTTCAAGTATATATGAAAAAACACGATTTTTTACGTTTTCTTTTTTAAATTTTATTTTCATTATATTTTTTATTTATTTTTTAATAATTTTTTTATTTTTTTTAAATTTAATTAATGTATTTTTATTATTATTTTTGTTTTATGTATTTTTATTTATTTTATTTTAATTAAATATTTTTTTATCTATATTATAAACAGCTTTTTCTTGTCATTAAAAAAAAATATTAAAAATCTTTTTCCCCATTTCATAGAGAGCATTTAAACAGCAACTCTACTACTCTCAGACTACCTTAATTATGTGATATAAAACAAAGCATGTTATATAGTATATGTGATATTTAATATGCTTTGCTACAGCAGATCTCACTCTGTCGCGCTCACTCTCGCTCCCCCTCCCTCCCTCTCGCCCACGCTCACCTACGCACTTGCTCTTTGCGCTTGGTTTGACTTTTCAATTGTTCAACCATTTTTGGATTTGCATAAAAATGAAATAAAATATGTGTATATATGTAGGCGTGCGTGTATGTACATATATATGTGTGTGCATGTGTGCATGTGTGTGTGTGTTTGTGTGTGCTGTGTATCGTGCGTGTGCCGTGGTTGACCACTTCGAAGTTCGAACAATGGCACAAGCTGCCAGACAATTTGTAATATGATTTGTAATTATGCAAATGAATCGGCAGATCTGAAATGTATTAAAGTGCGGCAGGCATAAAGCAAGCCACATACTACTCCATGCGCTGCAAAGTACCCAGCTGCCAGCCACATGCAGCTTATTGCCAATCACTTCGCATGCATGTTTAATTTACAGCCAAAAAAAGAGGAAGACAAAGAGAGAGAGAGAGAGAGGGAGAGAGTGGGAGTGGGAGTGGGAGTGGGAGTTGGAGTGTGGGCTGGAAGGCAACTGCTTGTCACTTTGACATAGAAAAATCTGCTATTGATTTCGCTTGAAGCAGAGGGAGCAGGAGGCGAGAGTGAGGCAGAGGGCAGCGACAGACAGAGAGCGAGTGAGAGGCTGAAAGAGAGGGAGGAAGAAGCCTTTGTCTTTATCTTAATATTGTTTTTCGCCTTGCAATTTACATTTAAAATTTCTCTCAATTTTTTTTCGCTTGCGTATTTGCTTTAAAGCTGCAACAAAGTGGCATTTGCATCAGTTGAGCAGGCAGCCAACCCTTGCCACGCCCCCAAGCTTTGTCATTTCGCATGCTCGTTAGTGCGCTGAGGAGCACAGCATGCAAAGTAGTCGCTGCGATAGCAAAGGGGCACAAAACAACAACAGCAGCAGCAGAGCAGCAGCAGCAACTCACAAACACATGCCACAATTTATAAGCAAAGTTATTTTTGTAGCCGTCCGTGGTTGAGTGGAGAGCGGTGGTGCAGCGTGATAGCAGCAGCCCGAACATGTCAAAGTGGAGCAATCGGCATGTGACGCAGCTATAGCTAGAGAGCGAGCTGCAGCTGCAGCAGCAGCAGCAGCGGCAACTGGTCAAGCATAAAGAACAAGCAGCCCATAAGTATGCTATAGCAAACAAGCTAGAGAGAGGGTGAGAGAGAGGGAGAGGGAGAGAGGGGCGCGGGGCAGTTCAGCGGCAAAACGTTTGTAGCCAAAGCAAATGTGCGGCAATTGTAGTTGGCGCATTGCTGGAGATGCCATCACGGGCGCAGGTAAAGTCAACAGCAGCTGGAAAGCAAAGCCTGTGAAGAGCTCAACATAGAAGAAGAAGAAGAAGAAGAAGGCAAACAAGTGCAGTGGGGTATGCACGAATCAGAAATGCACTGTAAATGCTAAGTCGTTGAACAGCGAGAGAGTCTGAGCTGCTTAGCCAAGCTCTGAAAGAACTGAAAGCAGTTTCTAAGCAAGAGTTGTGAGCGGGTATGACTGATTGCAACATACACTATACACTGTAATATAGAGAGTTGGAGATGCAGACGGGCATAGGCGACTGCAGCATGCCCTGTTTGTATTATAAACAAAAGTTGAAAGTAGAACGGGAAAAGTTGTTAATATTAAATAGGATTAAAGAAATGGCTGAAATAGCTGAAAAAAACAGGGCCTTGGGCGAGCAAACAACTGCAGATGAGTAGCAACGACTGCGGGATACGCTGTTAACTTCAATTAACTTAGACTTAAACTTAAATTTGATGAATGCGTTTTACAGCGAAGCTAAGCTAGAGGCAGAAAAAGTGCAGTCGAGCGAACAACTGCGGCAGACAAAGGCAATGATTCCATTAAATAAATACCATAAAGAAGCTAAGTCTGAGTCAGCTGGAAAACTGAGCAGGAATAGGGTATATGCGACTGCGGCAGACGCCATGCAGAGAGTCTTTAATTAGGCTAGTTATTGGTCTATATAGATATAGATTTCAGCTTATCTGATCTCTTTAATTAGGCTAATTATATAGATATATATTTCAGCTGATCTGATCTTCTGACCAACTGCAGCATACGCTACTTCCGCATACTCTAAGCTCGTTACGCTCGCTAAATGTAATTTAACAGCTATATTCACTGAGAGCCTTTCTTTCACCTAACTAATCCCATCCTAACTCACCTAACTAATCCACCCCATTGGCCACTCATCAAAGCAGAGTATATAGAGCAGCAAAAAAATATATATAACTGGTCTGCTCGGCCAGGCGGCAAACTAAGTAACTAAGCCAAAGTGGTGCGCCACGTAGTCGACTTGCATTCCATTTGGAAATGTGATAGACAGACGCATAATAATGTTAATGTAGAGCGCTCTGGCAGCTGACAGGAGGCGTGGCCAGGCCAGGTCAGCGAGCGGAGCATGGGCGGCAAGATGGCACAGCGTCTACTGGAAGTCGCAGCTCGAGTGGACAGCTGCTTGGTATGGCAATTGGCAGCGGGCAGCTGCTTCAATAGATTTTTGCCTGAGCTGCACAGGCAGTCGAGCACATGGCGTCGTATACGTCATATTATTAATGAGAATTTTATTTTGATGCAACGAAGTGGGAGGGAGAGAGAGAGAAAGAGAGAATGAGAGAGATGGATCGTTGGACAAACAGAGCAAATGATAATGCGGTTAGCAATGTGACTAAGATTAAGTATAGCTGCTTGAAATAAGTTTATGGAGTGGAAGGCGAGAATGAAAAATTGTAGAAGATATTGATTTTCGAACGAATTCAAAGGGTTTCGTTAGAGCAGAATATTGAAAGTGGATTAAAGAGGTTTCAGTGTCATTTTATATTTTATGTTTTATATTTTATATTTTATATTTGATTTTTTTATATTTTATATTTTATATTTTATAATTTTATATTTTATATTTTATTTTTTATATTTTATATTTTATATTTTATATTTCATATTCTATATTTTATATTTTATATTTTTTATTTTATATTTTATATTTTATATTTTATATTTTATGTTTTATATTTTATATTTTATTTTTTATATTTTATTTTTTTATATTTTATTTTTTATATTTTATATTTTATAATTTTATATTTGATATTTCAAATTTTATTTTTTTTATATTTTATTTTTTATATTTTATAATTTCATATTTTATATTTCATATTTTATATTTTATATTATATTTTATATTTTATGCACTTAGTTCTTTGCTCTAAGAGTTTCCTTCTTGCAGTTTCCACTTGCATTAAAACGAAACGCTTATTAGAGGAATTTTAGGGCTTTAACTAACAATATAAAACAATGGACACATAAGTTCACACAGGCAACAGCTTGAAGCACTCACACACACACACACACACAGACACTTGCAATCGGGTTTTGCTGTTAGAATATGCCCAACAGCTTCGACGAAGTGTAAACGATAAACGAGGCGCCTTTTCCCACTAACCATGACCACGGCAACAGCAGCAACAGCAGCAACAACTACAGCAGCAGCAACTTCATCAACAACAACAGCAATAACTGTAAAGGGCCAACTACAATCCAACATCAACAAGAAATTCCTGTTCGCTCACACGGAATTGATATGTCGTCCTGGCTAGCTTTCACGTTCTCCTTCTCATTCTCGCAGCCAGCGTGTTGCACTGTTGCACTTATCTGTGTGTTGTCGCTGCGGCTACGCACAAGTGGTCACTGATGCAGCTTGCCCCCACGTCCGTTTAACCAGCGTAAATTGTTATTTTCTGTAATTATGTCCAATAAGCGACGAAGCGTAAAGTAGGCAGAGCTCCCGTTCCCAGCACTCTCTGCCCCCTCGCATCTCTATTTGGCTGGCAGGCGGAAGGAAAACGTTGTCGTTAATGTTCCCATTATATATAAGCTAACCCAGTTTTAGCGGCGACATGGCATTTCCTTCCGCCGCTGCCAGCCTGTGCGTTAAATGCACCACAGCTGAAATTATAGAGGAACATTTTTGTGCAAACCACACAAAAAGTAAAAGGAAAAACAGCGAAATGCCTTCAATTTTCAGATTAGGGTTGAGGTTTAGCGGAGTTCCGGCTTAGGTTCCTTGAGTCTTGGGTCTGACACTGCAACAGTAGCTGGGCAGCAGCAGAGGCCGTAGCACAGCCAGATGTCGAGGCGGGGATGTCGAGGTGGAGCTGGCGGTTGGGGCTGGGCGGGCAACACAAACTTACGCCACGTGCTTTGCCAGCCAAAAATTCACTTGGATGCATCGAAACTTACATTGCATAGTTCTAGTTCTAGTTTCCTCTTGTTCTATCTGAGCGTCTTCTGCTTCTTCTACCTTATTTTTTGCCTTTTGCGGCAGCTTCAGTTTGGCAGCTGAAAACCTGACAGCATACTTAATAAGAAGCTGAGAAAACTCAAGTTGAATTTAGGGTTGTAGAAAATTGAATGCCCTTGCAGATAGTATGGAATACATGTGTATGTGTGAGTGAGTGAGGAAGAGAGAGAGAGAGAGAGAGAGAGAGAGAGAGATGTGCACATATATAACTTAATTTGTGATGTTCTTGTTTCTGAGAGCTCTCTATATGATAGATCAGTGACATTTCGCAGGTAATCTGTGTAATCTGTGTAATATAGGTAGTCAGAGTTCACAAATATGTATTGTACGCCAATTAGCGTCTTTCACTCACACTTTGAAAATAAACTCAGAGAGCAAGCGATTGCATTGGTTGTTCAAACACTTCATTCGCGAAGCGAGCGCTTGCTTGAGTCTCATTGGGCAAAAATTGGTCTGTGAATGTATTGGAGTGCATGCGAGAGCTGTCTTCGCTGTAAATGTGTGCAGATCGTTTGTCTAGACTCCATGAGAGTTACCTGCTTACACACTGAACCTCATTGGGCGAGCGTCAATCGTATCGCGAACGATGCACGATGTTAGGGAAAAGAGCAACACACGAATAAGTTCAATGCAAAGCGCTCAGCCGAAGCTCAAAACGAAATGAAACGAAGACTCTGCTGCAGAGTGAGAGCGAATGAGAGAATGGTATACTTTCAGTGTGTGAAGCTTAACAGTTATTTGCGAGCCAGTTGCATTTGAGAGAGAAATGCAGAACACTAATGAGCTGAAATGCAGACAAACTAATACGACAAACAAGCATATCAATAGTTAAATGGATCTACCTATAAGAGAGACAGAGAGAGGCATAGGCTGTGAAACGAACAGACGTATATAGTAGAGCTCAGAGACAGTTAGATAGGCAGGTAATTAAATATGTAGATAGACATACAGGCATAAAGAAAGTCAGAATATCATTAATATATTCTTAAAAATGATAGTATAGCTTAACTTTCAATGTTAATAAAGTTTTTATATTATTAATATGTATATGTATGTACATATACATATATGTATATTCATCCTGCATAACAGATTAAATAGCTATATCAAAATGCCCCTTCGCTATGGCATTACTAATGGAAACCAGCCGTTGTCCAACAAATATTCAATTTCTGAAGCAGCCACACACTCTAACTCTCAATTTCTCTGCTACTCACTCTCCTCTCTCTCTCTCTCCCTCTCGCCTTCTCTCAGCCCTTGTCATTCAGTATATTTCTCTAAATAGAATATCTGTACATTGCATTGCTCTTATCGCCGGCGGCTCAGCGGCACTTTTCTGTATTCTTAGCTGCTAATGTTTTGTGCCTCGTCCTGCCGCACGGCGATTGTCATCGACATTGCTACAGGTGTAAAACTCTCCCAGCTGAGCACACACACGTGTGTGTGTGTGTCTGTGGACACTAAGCTGCTTTCGGCAGGGCCAACAGTTTGGCAGTTTGGCAACTCCTCCACAGTTTAAGCGATGCTCCAGCAACTGCGGATTCCCGTCTATATTTTCAGTTATAATTTTCACGTTTGCAAACTCAACACACGAATTTGGCCAGGTGTGTGTGTTTGTCTATGTGTAAATGTGTGTGCTTGTATTTTTGTTGAAATAAATTTTATTTAAACTTTCGTCTCGCATTTTTGGCTATTTTCATTGCAATTTTTCTGTATTTTTTATTTTTTATTTTTTTTTGCTGTGTAGCGCAGTGTAATGTGTGAAATTCAATTA
>JAWNOS010000242.1:0-48566 GCA_035045845.1 Drosophila buzzatii
AAAAATAAAAAGATTTTTAATAATTAATTAAATAATTCATACGAAATAAAATTAAAAAAATGTCAAATTAAAATGTTCTTAATAATTAATTAAATAATTCATAAAAATAAGATATGAATTATGCCATAAAAATAAAAGGTTTTTAATAATTAATTAAATAATTCATAAAAATTAAAATTAAAAAGAAAAATTAAATTAAAATAAAAATTTTTAAAAATTAATTAAATAGTTCTTAAAAAATAAAAATATGAATTATGTCATTATAATATTATACATAAATAATAAAATGAAAAATAATTCACACAAAATTAAAATTAAAAAAAAAAATTAAATTAAAATAAAATTTTAATAATTAATTTTAAATAACCCATAAAAAATAAAAATATGAATTATGCCATAAAAAAATAAACAGGTTTTTAATAATTAATTAAATAATTCATAAAAATAAAAAATTTTTTTTTTTTTTTTTTTTTTTTTTTTTTTTTTTTTTTTTTTTTTTTTTTTTAGAAATATAAATTATGCCATAATAATATGCCATAAATAATAAAAATTGATGTATGTATATATTACAAAAAGGCTTTATTTCAATTAATTAAATAAATCTAATTGCTAATGCCTTTGACTTTTCCCTTAGTTTAATTGAATTCCTATCTTCTCCTTCTCTATAGTTAAAAACCTACACTAACTCTTTGTTGGCCTTCTGCAATTTTAACTTATAAACAAAATAAGATATTTTCTTTATATAACACTAAAAACAAAATATATATATATTAAAACATTATATACATATTCATGCATATTATACATATATATTTTGCCATTTCTGAAGAGTTCTTTCGCTGTTGCTAAATTGATGTTGAGTTGAAGCTCTGCTCGAACAAGACTTAACACGCATCGCATTGCTATCCAGGAAACGAATCCTGCTAAACAGCAAACTGTATCAAAAATCATTGGCTTTTCATGCGCCATACACGCTTTCACTCCTCGGCTATGGCAACAATCACCTTGTCAGCACATCCACAACAGGGCCGGAACAAAGACAATAGGAAACTAAAAGCTAGAACATTCTTTGGTAACAACGTGAATAATATGTGCGCTTTGTCCTGTACCTTTGACACGGAAATCTCTGGAGGTAAACTTCAGTCGATGGCCAGCCGATGGCGGGCATAGTACTTAAAGTTGTAAAGAGTTGGGCGGAGGCAGGAGCATCAGGTTTCGTGCACTGCTGATGCTGATTGCGTAACGTTTTGGCATTTCGAATCTATGCGCAAACATTGCAAATGAACTCGATTGTGCCAGCAATTCTAGCAGCAGCAGTAGCAGACATTCCTATCCAGGCTCTGGAGCTCACAATAATGCCGATGATGAAGCTGACGGTCATGGACAACAAGTGTGTCTGCTGCCAAAGGGCAACTCACTTAGCTGCGACTAACTGCGCTATAGACTGCCTCAAGTCTGCAGTATCGAACGATTCTTAAACTGGCTCTAATCTTGAGCTGCTTCTTCTTTTTTTATACTTCTATAATTTTCTCATTCAATTTCTTTTTTTTAGCTGCGCGCAAGTTTTGACAAATGCAGCGAGTTCATTTGCCAACGAGCGCAGTTTCCGGCTGCTGGCTCAATGTCCTGCCCGGCCACGCCCATGCGCCCACACTTTATTTTCAAGAAGAGCCGTCAGCAGCGTTTGCCACCTTTTGGCATTTTTTTGTGTATACGTAACAGCTTCCGCTGCAACAGTTGCTGCTGCTGTTGCTGCTGCTTCTCCTGCTGCTGCTGCTGTTGCATTTGTTGTGCCATCAAAATGTGTCATTGCTTTTCCAAAAGGGCTGGTCAACTGGACTTCGCCCAGCTCTGCTTAGCCTGCTCTGTTCTGTCCTGCTTTATGAACTGTGAGTCTATAACCTTGGTGTCATAGTCCATGGCAGCGTTGCTCTACTGCATGCCGATCGCAGCCATTGACAACATCCGAGTTGTCATCATCATCATCATCAGCAGCAGCAGCATCATTCTAATCATCATTATCGTCTTCAACTTCGTCAGCAGCATCAGCGTCAACTGCCAAGACTACATGGAAATTATGAGAGAGTTTGTATTTTGGCATTCACGAATCGACCACGTTTCCATCTTCTCAACCAGCCATTGGCATGCATTGTTGTTGCTCAGAAGTATTTTCGTAGTTGTAGCACAGTGTATTGCTTATAATTTATGCGTGTGCCGCTGCTGCTGATTATGGCCCCAAGGCTGATTTCAACTGCTGCTCACGTACAACACATGGTAGAGACGGAGACACGGAGACACGGAGACAGAGCCAAGGCAATGCAAATCATACGCACTGTTGTACGCAAAAGGTGTTGCAGCTTAAAGACAATCAAATATTTGATTTGAATTAAGATTTTGTGAGTTGAACTGAAAATGTGAAGATTAAATTAAATATAGAATAGGTTGCTATGAGTGCAAATTTAAGGAGTTTTGCTTGCTTCTCTGCAAATGCAAAGCTGCTGTTCAATGCCAACTTGAGTTGAACTTTGCAGCAGCAACACATAATAATGCCATGTGCTTCCAGCAGCTGCTGCTGCCACCTGAGCGCGCAGTCGAGTTGACAGTCTTCTTTGGAGAAGGCTTCTTGGTTTAGTTAAAAGCTATGCGCTTGTTATTATGGGCTGGTTTTCGGCCAAGAAGACAAAGAGTGTGCGAACATAAGAAAATCCAGGCACCTGCAGCCAACGCATTGGACTTTAATTAAAGCATTATTTTGTCTGTCAAGTCGCAGAAAACTCTGTGAATGCTCAAATGAGAAGTGTGTTCAGACACACACACGTGTGTGTGCGCGCGCGTGTGTGCACACACACACACACACACACACACACACACACACACTTTCTTTCTTTATTTTCATCATATGTTTATTTATTAAAATAAAATGTGTGTTGATATTTTATTAAAATAACACACACACACACATGAGAAAAGAAGACAGACAAAGGAAGAAACAACAGGTAGAACAACATCCAACCAATCATTCAGTGGTTAATGAGGTCAGGAAGAGAGTGTCAGAGATCCATCAACACACAACGCACATACCACACACACAATGTCACTGTATCATAGAATACTCTTTTAATAGAGAGAGAGGCGCCCATTTATTATTTCTGTAACACACACACACACACACACACACACACACACACACTCAGGGTTTTGGGTTGAAGCAAGAAAAGGACAATGGTGGGGGGGGGGGGAAATGTACCAGGTTGTAAAGCAGATGAAGAAGAAGGCCTGTCCAGTAAATGTCATATACAATCATGTTGATCACATCATGTTTTCAAACCAATGGCCTCAGCTTGGATCATCTACTTCCTGGCCTCCTGGGTAATATCCTTTCTAGCTCTTTCTAGCATATACACTAATACTATTATTGTCATATGGTATAAATAGGTTGAAGCCTTCTCCATTCTCATCCAGTCTGCATATACACATCGATTACTGTCATCATGAAATGAGACACAAAGTTTATAAAATCAATTGTAATGTAAATGATACCATCATATCAAAAGAATGACATCATATCTCCAGATCAATTATAAAATGTCATTATATACATCCAATATCATTCAATCATATCAACACCATCACCAAAACACTTTTAATATATCAAATGTATACCACTATACATATGGTGGGGGAACAACACACACACACACACACACACATAATAATAATGAGCCATGAAACACGCCCGGCCCATATATATATATATATATATATATATATATATATATATATATAATCATAACAGACCACTGTGTATACACACATATATACACCATACAAGATTATGTCCTTTAGATTCATATTAGGTCATTTCACTGCTGATTTAGAAATAATCCATTCATAACCAAATGCTAAAGAAAGGAAGACAACAACTGGAACACAAACCAATGCATACATATATATATATGTATATATATACACATGCATATAAAAAAAAGAATAGAAGAGAAAGCAATAACACCCATCAAAGACAAACACAATAAGAAAGCCTCACCAGTGGGTAAATAAAGGGAAATACATATATCAAATACAATGTATCTCAATGTATTTGCTGAATGACCCAAAGAAGAAACAGCACTGTTAGCCAGACTAATGAAATAAAGTTTTGGCATTTTTTATTTGATACAATACTGTCACAACTAATAACAGGGCATTAATAAAGTCATCATCATGCTTTTTATCAACAACAAAGTAGATGCCAAAGAATATATGGAACACCAAATAACATGAATAATGGCATTAGAGATAATTGCCTTTTGTCACATCATTTAAAAAAAAAAAAAAAAAAAAAAAAAAAAAAAAACAGATATATTTAATATTGACTTTTACAATTATCTATACATCTCAGCGAAATTGTTCTGTGATATTGAGATACCATACAGCCTTTCATTAATATTCTCTTAATCTACTTAATCAGACTAAAATATTAAATTTTAAGAATATTGCATTCCCATATTATTTATTTATTTTTATTTTCCTTATTTTATTTTTATTTTCCTATTTTAATTTTTTTTATTTTATTTTTTAATTTATATCTTTCACATCTTCTTCTTCACTTCTTCTACATCTTCTATACCTCTTTCCATTGGCATTTTGACAAACGTTTCATAAATATGCATTGAGATTTTGGCCATCGAGAATAACTCAACTGTCCGTCTCTGAATCAGCTGAAGCGTACAAGTTTACATAAAACTTTTAGTTTATTGAGGAAATTTTCCTGTGCTTGACTTTCAGGATGCAGCATGCAAATTGCAAAAATTCCAAATCAGAATAGAATTTTTGCATATTAGTTGCAACACACAAACACACAAACACACAAACACACACACACACACACATAGATAGTCACACACTCACACAGCTGCAACTTGCAGCTCTTCTTCCATTCACAATTTTTATGCTCATCCTCTGGTTGATTTTCGTGCCGTGTGTCATTTCCGTGCAACGTAACTGAATTCGGTTATTGCTTCCTGCAGCGTTGCAGCGCTGTCATTTCCGTTGCTGCCAAACACACACACACAAACACACACACACACACATACACACAGTTGAATCGAGTCGAGGTCATTTAGTAAAGCATTTTGCGTCTATTAATTGACGCTTAAAATTGTAGGTAAATTTTCCACGTACATTTTGAATTTTGCCAAAATTTTCGTATTTGTTTTTAGTTCAAATTAAAAAAAACTTTGCACTTTTGTCGCACTTCCGCTCACACACACAGAGAGACTGGAGAGAGAGAGAGAGCGCGTTGCAAACCGCATTCATTTCCGCAATTTCATTGAATTATATTTAATTCTTAATGCATTTCAATTGTAGTTTTCGGTTTTTGTTTCACATTTTGCAGCTAGCAAAATGTGTTTGAAATATTCAGTATTTCTTCATTTATTAACAATATGAAATGGCAATGCAATTCGAATTGGCTGAATGCAATTTGCAAACAATTTGCTCTCTCTCTCATTAAAAGCATTTAGCATGCTGCTCAGCTCAGAGCACCTCACCTGGGCTGTACGGCTATTTGCTGGCAAATTTTCTAAACAATTACGTGCCTAGTGAGCTCACAAAAAAACTCAAATACCAGAGCAAAAGCTCAGCGTGGCACAATTGTTAATTGTGCCGGACTACGGGCACAACAATGCCCAACTGTTGGCCTGTTTTGCTTCTGCTGCTTCTACTTCTTTTTTTTCTCTGTTCTCGACCCAAACTAATGGCCGTAATTCGCCTTTGCAGTGACCCCTAAATAAACGGACAGCTGGACAAACAACACCTGCCGCCAGCCAGCTGCTGCTGAGATGCAAAGGACAAAGTTTTGATCTCGACTTTTGTGCCCTTTCGCATACCCAGCAATTGAGCTGTGCAAAGGGGTAGCATAGACTGATTGTTGTAGTAAATACATATCAAATGTAACAAGCAAATGTGCAAGGGAAATACAAAAACTCAACAAGAAATCTATGAGCATGAGAAAATACTTACAGAAAATTTAACCTAAAATTCAAATGAATTTAGAAAAAATATGTGACAAGCTTAGATTTATATAGAAGTCGTTTTAAATGTGTTATATTTATGTGAAGCTGAATATGAACCAAATGCATATGGGTAATTCTTCAGACTTTGTCACGTTCGACACTTTGGTTTTTTGTAATTATCTTGAAAATGCATCAATTTCAGTTCTGAGAATGGCAAAAAACTTCTTTACAAATAGTTAAATATATTGATCTTGATTAGTACTAAAATTAATCCGATTTCAAGATAATTACAAAAAACCAAAGTGTCGAGCGTGACAAAAAGTTGACTTTTCTGGAGAATTACGCATATACAAAAATATATTTTATATTAAATATTTTTATATATCTAATTTATATGCAGTAGTACAATAAAAATAATAATATTCAAAATAATAATAAGAAAAATTTGGCTTAGATATCCTATTATTCTATTAAGAAATTAATTAACATTTTTTTTGTTTTTTTTTTTTACTTCACAATTCGAATTTGTGATTAAGTTTCTAAATCAAGTATAGAAAGTATAGAAAGACTTTGAATTCAAACTGAGTGAATATACTTACATATATAATTTATTCTGAATTATTATTTTATTTAATATATGTGTAATATATAATAAACAATCGCAAACTGCTGAAGAAAATTATATATCTTATTATATCTTACATAAATTATTAATTATATAAATTATTTACTAAAATTCAACATAAATTCAAGCCTTTATTACATTTCTTTAAAATGCGAATTTTTATCATAATTTGTTGAGCGTTTCTCGATGTCTGCAAATAAATGTTTCTCACTCACACTTTGATAAAAAATAAACTCAGAGAGCGATTGCTTCGGTTATTCAACGAGCTCGTTTGTGTTCGCAGAGCAAAAAGACTTTTGTGTATGTATTGGTGTGTAAGCGAAGGTTCTCTTCGCCAAACACATCCATTGCGCATATATGAATTGAGTGTAAGTATGTCTATGCATGTGGAGATCGTTTGCACAGACTCTTTGAAATTATTGACTCGCATACCGAGCCTCATTATGCGAACGTCAAACGACGATCTTGAAAAGAGCTTCACACGAATAGTGTGCTACTTGAGGCGATCAACTGAGAAGCGAAACGAAAAGAACCGAAGGCGAGAGAGTGTGAGAGTGAGAGAGCGAGTGAGTACGATATATGAAGACACAAAGAGTTAACTGTAATATGCGAGCTATTTTTTTTATATATGTTAGCTTTTTCTGCTATTACTTAAACTGCAGACTTATAAGAATATTATTTATTAAATTAGTAAAAAATAATAATAAATATATATAAATAAACTAATAACAATATTATTTATTAAATTACTAAATAATAATAATAAATATATATAAATAAATAAAAATAATAAATAGAAAATAAAAATTAAATTACTGAAAGTGCAAGTTAAATTGGAAAATTATAAATAAATTATAGAAAAATCAGTAATTTAATATTAATTAATATTTAATTATATATTTATTTGAGCTAAGCTTGAGCATTTTCTATATTTCTTGCAACTTTCTTATATGTAAACCTACCCCTTAGTAAAGCATAACTGCTAGTCCATATCGCAGGCACTTTGTCAGCTCTCTGTTGTTGTTTGTGTTAAAGTGTCTTTTCTAATGACACGTTGCACTGGCAGACAACAGCAGAGACAACTACATAATTTTTAAAACAAAAACAACTCCATTTCTGTTGTTATTGCTGTTGCTGTTGTTGTCAGTCTGTTGTTAATGGCGCCGAAAAGTATGCAAAACAAACATTGGCCAAACAGACTGACAGATGGACACGCCAAACGAGAGAGAGAGAGAGAGAGAGTGATAGAGAGACAGAGCGACAGAGAATCACAATGCGAAATGAAGTTCAGTTTGATGCTGAGTACATGACATTTAATGGTGCCAACTGTTGTCTAACAATATGCCTCCTGGCAGCCCACTCGGTCATTGTGTCAGCTTGTCAGCTACTTTGTTCAGCCAGCCACTCACAGGCAGACAGAGAAAGAGAGAGAGAGGATGGAGTGGCAGGGTGAGAGAACGGGACTGACTTAAGTACAAAGCGAATACAGCTGCACTCATTCATTGCGCATTCACAAAGTTTTTTTACTGCGACTTGACAGACAAAATAATGCACTTTTAAATTAAAGTCCAATGCGATTGGCTGCAGGTGCTGCTAGGTCGCCGCATGTCCCAGTCTATTTCGCACACTCTTTGTCTTCTTGGCCAAGAAAACAAACCGCCAACTAACGGCGCATAAACTTTGCCAACTAAAAAACAAAAGCCAACTGTCCAAAGAAGACTCAACTCGACTGCGCGCTCAGGTGGCAGCAGCAGCTGCTGCAAGCACATGGCATTATTATGTGTTGCTGCTGCAAAGTTCAACTCAAGTTGGCATTGAACAGCAGCTTTGCATTTGCAGCAAAGCAAACAAAACTCCTTAAATTTGCAACCTATTTTATATTTAATTTCTCTGCATTTTTCAGTTCAACTCACAAAATCTTAAATTCAAATCAAATATTTTAAGTTGTCTTTAAGCTGCAACACCTTTTGCGTACAACAGTGCGTATGATTTGCATTGCCTTGGCTCTGTCTTCGTGTCTCCGTGTCTCCGTCTCTGTGTTGTACGTGAGCAGCAGCTGAAATCAGCCTTGGGGCCATAATCAGCAGCAGCGGCACACGCATAAATTATAAGCAATACACTGTGCTACAACTACAACGATAACTACACTCTACAACAACAGCAACAACAATGCATGCCAATGGCTGGTTGAAGATGGAAACGTGGTCGATTCGTGAATGCCAAAATACAAACTCTCATAATTTCCATGTCAGTCTGCTTGATTGACGCTGATGCTGCTGACGAAGTTGAACACGATAATGATGATTAGAATGATGCTGCTGCTGCTGCTGATGATGCTGATGATGATGACAACTCGGATGTTGTCAATGGCTGCACTGATCAAGCATGCAGTAGAGCAACGCTGCCATGGACTATGACACCAGAGTTATAGACTCACAGTTCATAAAGCAGAACAGAACAGAGCAGAGCTAAGCAGAGCTGGGCAGAGTCGAGAGCAGTAAAACCCTTTTGGAAAAGCAATGACACATTTTGATGGCACAACAATCACAACAGCAGCAACAGCAGCAACAGCAGCAGCAACTGTTGCAGCGGAAGCTGTTGCAGCATACAAAATGCCAAAAGGTGAACGAGCAACTGCTGACAATAAAGTGTGGGCGCATGGGCGTGGCCGGGCAGGACATTGAGCCAGCAGCCGGAAACTGCGCTCGTTGGCAAATGAACTCGCTGCATTTGTCAAAACTTGCGCGCAGCTAAAAAAAGAAATTGAATGAGAAAATTATAGAGCCAAAAAAAGAAGAAGCAGCTCAAGATTAGAGTCAGTTTAAGAATCGTTCGATACTGCAGACTTGAGGCAGTCTATAGCGCAGTTAGTCGCAGCTAAGTGAGTTGGCAGCAGACACACTTGTTGTCCATGACCGTCAGCTTCATCATCGGCATTATTGTGAGCTCCAGAGCCTGGATAGGAATGTCTGCTACTGCTGCTGCTAGAATTGCTGGCACAATCAGAGTTCATTTGCAATGTTTGCGCATAGATTCGAAATGCCAAAACGTTGCACCAATCAGAATCAACAGTGCACAGAGAGCACAGTGCTCTGCCTCCACTTCACAACTTTAAGTACTATGCCCGCCATCGACTGGCCATCGACTGAAGTTTACCTCCAAGTTTCCGTGTCCAAGGTACAGGACAAGCGCACATGTCCATGCACGTTGTTTCCAAAGAATGTTCTAGCTTTTAGTTTCCTGTGCTTTGTTCCGGCCCTGTTGTGGATGTGCTGACAAGGTGATTGTTTGCCATAGCCGAGAGTGAAAGCGTGTATGGCGCATGAAAAGCCAATGATTTTGATACAGTTTGCTGTTTAGCTGGGTTCGTTTTGGATAACAATGCGATGCGTGTCGAATCTTGTTCGAGCAGAGCTTCAGCTCAACATCAATTTAGCAACAGCGAAAGAACTCTTCAGAGATTGCAAAATATATGTATACTATGCATGAATATGTATATAATGTTTTAACATATATATTTTGTTTTATTTAGTGTTTTATAAGAAAATATATTATTTTGTTTATAAGTTAAAATTGCAGAAGGCCAACAAGAGTTAGTGTAGGTAACTATAGTAGGAGAAGATAGGAATTCAATTAAACTAAAGGAAAAGTCAAGCCGTTAGCATTAGATTTATTTAATTAATTGAAATAAAGCCTTTTATAATATATACATCAATTTTTTTTATTTGTGGCATATTATTATGACTAATTCATATTTTATTTTTTATGAACCATTTAATTAATTTTTAAACATTTTATTTTAATTTAATTTTTTTTTTTATGAATTATTTAATTAATTATTAAAAATCTGTTTATTTTGTATGGAATAATTCATATTTTATTTTTTATGAATTATTTAATTAATTATTAAAAATTTTATTTTAATATAATTTTTTTTTTTTATTTTATTTTTTATCAAATATTTAATAAATTACTAAAAATCTTTTTATTTTTTATGGCATAATTCATATTTTATTTTTTTATGAACTATTTAATTAATTATTAAAAATTTTATTTTAATTTATTTTTTTTTTAATTTTATTTTTTATGAAATATTTAATTAATTACTAAAAATCTTTTTATTTTTTATTTTTTTTTTTGAATAAAGAAACTCGTAAAGAACAACACTTTTGTATGCCTAAATTTTATTATAATAATGTGTCCCATAAATTAAAAAAATAAATAAATAAATAAATAAAATTTTAATTAAAATTCAAAATGATTAAAAATCAACAAAAAATATATTTAAAAATTGTATTAGCTCATCAGCTGCAAAATATATTCATTTGCTTAATTTATAAATATATATTGACTTCAATTATTGAAGCTTGATTGAGATTAATACGAATAGAAATAAATATATATTTATAAGAAAATATTAAAATATATATAATATATAAATATATATAATAAAATATTAAAATATATATTATATATAAATATATATCATAAAATATTAAAATATATATTATATAAGGGTAATGTTTTTTAATACTAATAATAATAAGAAAATATTTATTTGAATATTTTCTTATAATTATGTATTTATTTCTATTAGTCTTAATAAACATTAACCTTACTTTCTTACAATAAGACAGAGTAACATTTACGTATGAAAAATATGTAAATATTCGTACTCTAAACTAGCACTAGTTAAAGGCCATAGTTGCCATAGCCCTAAGTACAAAAACATATAATTTTAATTATAAGCTAAATAAATAAACACTTATGTTTCAGTAGCAGCAAAGAAAAATGAGATTTTGGTACTCTGAGAAACGCATAAAAAGCCTATACCAAAATATGTATATCTCAGCAAAAAATGTCAAAAAAAGCTTTAAAATTTATAATATAAATAATTAAATTTTATAAAATTTTATCTATATTCAAATGTTTTCTGAATATACATAATTTTATAAATAATATAAAAAAGACTAAATAATTTTAAATTTCCATTAAACCAAATCGAGTTCATTCACATTCATAATTCAATATTTAATTAATTTAGGTCCTCACTAATCTAATTTCTCATTGGCCATGGCCATTGGCATTTATCACCTTCCAACTATTAATTTGCACAGAACATCAAACATTTTTTTTCTTCTGCTATATTTTTTCTCTGTATTTTCTTTGTTTTATCCGATGTCATGTCTTTTCGTTATTCGTTATTCGTTTGCTCTGTCAGCTATGTCGCTGACAGGTCAGAAACTTTCGACACTTCATAAATTATGCCCATAGGCCAGAGAAAAAGTGTCTGGTCCGAGTAAAAAAGAGCGACATCGTTAATTGGAAGATATCATGAGTGACATGTCGGACGACAAGTTCCGGCTGAAACTTGTGCTTGAATCGAGGCCAGAGCATGTCTCTGCTGCTCAGCCTTAAAGCTAGACTAATTACATTCTGCTAAATCTATATACAAGTTGTTTTTCATTGCCACTGTTATTTAATTTGTATATTTGTTTTAAAGGCATTTTTTAATTACGTTCTCGTATTCGCATTATAAAGTCGCCCGACTGGCAAACCTTAATTAAACACTTGACTTTTGCAGCGGCTTTTGCGCTGTGAAAGGCGTTTGGCAACTATGGCAACTATTTTTCAATTCACAAAGTCCTTGCGCCCGACCCGCCTCCTGCGGGTCTCTTTTTTTTTTTATACCCACTCGCCGTTGCACATGCTCAAAGTTTTGCCATGTCTCTATGTGTGTGTGTGAAACTACAAAACAGTTTGCCAGATGATGAGAATAGAACGAGAGCTGCTGCTGCGGCTGCTGCTGCTGCTGCTGCTGCCGCTCATCATGATGACGATGATCGTAATGATGTTGCTGATGATGGCACTTAACGGCAACACATGACGTCGACGTCAACGTTTGACGCTTGAATTAAATTTTATTTTCATTTCAACTTTCGTGTTATAGGCAAAGAGCCAACAGCCAAGGCAACTTTGTTAATTTATTTAAGCAACATTCTTATTTACGTGTGTGTGCGTGTGTGTGTTAGTGAGTGTGCACATCTGACGGATGTTTCTGTCATTAAGCAAAACTTTCGTCAAAGCATAAAATTTGCTGACGCTCAGCACAGAGAAGCAGCTCAGAGCAGGAGGCGGAGGTGCAAGAGCAAGGCGAGTCATATTTTTACTACTTATAAGCAGTCCGCTTTGGCATTTTATGCTTTTGCCTTTTGCTGCATTAAAACACGCTCCATTTTAATGCAGCCAGTACTATCTACCCCGAGTGCCCGCCGCTCCAAGCCAAGACTGCTGAAGAGAAGCTTATAAATACTTATAAAGTGTTCACCTGACAGGCAGCACAGATAGATACTTGGGCGAAGGGTAGTGAAGTGTGCATAAAAGTATTGCTAATACGTTTTGCGCTTTGTGAGCGGATTGCTGGGCGAGCAACAGAGATAGAGATATATAGATGGAGAGAGAGAGAGAGGTGGAGTCATTTAAGTAGCCTGAGTTTAGTGCCAAAGGCATCGACAAGATAAATGAAAACAAATATGCCAAATGCAACGCAAACAGCTGCAAATGTAAAACGCTTTCCTCCGGATCTGGATCTCAGCATTAAAGCTGATGAGTTTTCTTTATAAATATAAAAGTCTTAAAAGCTTCGAGTATAAAAGGAAAAATTGCATATGCAAAGTGCATGTGAGGTGCTGAGTTGTGTTGTGAAGTAAAGCAGGCTAGCTAGTTTTGCTTTATATTGCCTCTCTATGAGATTCTCATGAATGTAAGAGACTTATTTATACGAGTAATTGATCATATATGAACATATATGTTTATATATTTCTGTTTATTTCTCTCTATATATTATTGTTTGCCTTATATTGCCTCTCTATGCGATTCTCAAGAATATAAGAGACTTTTTTATTTGACTAATTGATCATATATGAACATATATATTTAGATATCTATATTTATTTCTCTCTGTATATTATTTTTTGCCTTATATTGCCTCTCTATGCGATTCTCATGAATGTCAATGACTTATATATGTGGTTGAGAATATATATATTTATATACATTTATTTATTTCTCTGTATATCACTCTCCATCTCAGCAACTTCATTTAACAATTTTAAAAATTTAAATTATTTCCATTATAAAGAAAATAAAGAAATTCGCTTTAAATACCATTATGTCCATTCAGCATTGTTGAAATCAAAAATCCGAAACAAGGTCAAATGGTCAAAGAAATAATCACAAAACGAGAAAATGAAATAAAAATGAAAACCTTTGTCATGCCCAGACTCAAAAGCAATCCACAGCAACCACGCTTGCCTCTGGCCCGCCTGCCACGCTTCGCCTTTAGCTTGACCTGCGTATCATTCGGTTGCAAAACAAACCGCTTTACACTTGAGCAACATTTATTTTTCCGTTTCATTTCACGCGTTTCTATTTCATTATGCCAGCTGTCAGCGGCAGCCGCTGCTTTTAACGTGCTGCTCCGTGCTTCTGTTTCATTTTTCACACCATTCGCAATGCGACGCACGTACGCCACGCCCCCAACCCACCCAACCTCCGCACAATTTTTGATGGCAAACAGTGAACGGCTTCCTTTATGTTAACCTCAAAAGACCTTTTTTCCCCATTCAAATGATATGCGAGGCAGTTTTTATGGCTCATTGACGGCCATGGCGGTCGCCAGAAATAATATAATAACAATAAAAAAAAAAAATTAATTTCAAAAACCAGTCAATTAGGTTTCGGGTCAAAAGCGACAAACGTCTATAAGCAGCAACCTTAAATCTGCAAATCGGACAAAGTCTCTGCGATTGACCCGCAAAACTGTTGCCCATTTTCCGGCGTCAACTATTTTTCACTGATCCAATTAGTTGTATTTCCATGGACCGAATTGTCATCTTGTCAGTTGTCAAATGATCCAAGTTTCATTCGCATTTCTTTCTCTATTTTGTATTTTTTTATATTTTTTCTTTGCCATTTTGATTTGTTTTCATCACTCGACGTTGCTGCATAATTGATGGATTGTTTGTGAGCCTACCGAAGGCAACCCCGCTCGATGAGCTTTCCAATGCTCTATGTCCGCTTTCTGTGGGTCACGGCTAATAAATAATAAATCAGCCATTTGACAGTATTTGCCAAAAGTTCAAGTCTCTACCTACAGCCATATTGAAACTTTAATGTGAATTCATTAATCGATAAACCTAATGGCTAAGGTAGTGAATAGTTTGATTTAAATTCCCAGCTACAAGACTGCAAGAAGAACTTGAAGTATTGATATAGTTAATATTAATTCCATTAATAGTTTTTATTATATAAAATAAAAATAAAAATTAGCAATTAGTAATATTATATATAATAATAAATATAATCTAATATTTAAATAAAATAATAAAATAAATAAATAAATAATAATAATGTAGTATTCAGCATTATCTGCATTTTAATCTAATTCTTATGCTATCCATATCATTAACATTCTTACTAATATTTGCTTAGCTCTCAAATTATTGCTAGCTCTTTCTCTCTATCGGCAAGCAGGGTTCTTTTGCTTGCTCTGAGAAAATACTCAGAGAGCTAACGATTGCAACAGCTGCTTAACGAGCTCGTTCGCAATCGCACAGCAAAAAGCATTTTGTATTGGTATTGGTATTTAAGAGAGAGTTCTCTTCGCTGAACACATCAATACCAAACATAAATTGAGCGTAAGCATGTGACGATCGTTTGCATTGATTTGTTTTCTCATATTTTTCAGGCAAGCATCAATCGTGTCTCTCCCTAAAAGCTTTCGTTGAACGAGCGCGACACGAATAGTTTGAGTCAACCGAAAAGCAAAACGAAATGAACCGAAGACTTGCATAGAGCGAGAGCGAGAGCGAGATAGTATGATTATTGTCGATTGGTCTCGCAAACAAAGCGAATATGATAAAGCGGTCAACTATCTAGCTATGTACAAATAATTTGCATTATTATTTTTACATTTCTTTTTACATTTACATATTTCTTTTATTATCATTTTCTCTCCACTCCACTTTGTTGTTGTTCTCATCATTATAATTGTGGCTGCTATTATAATGACTCTATCACTACTATTGTCATTATTATGAAGGTTAGTATTACTATTATCATAATAAATAATATATATAATTTTTTGATTTATATAATTTATTTTTTTTTATTAATATTTCTTTATATTTCCATACTTTTTACCACATTTATTATACCCTTAGTCAGTGTATCAAGACAACGAACAACAACTACATCTTTTATAAGTAATCTATTTGTAGCTAAGCAAGCTGGCTTTATTTTAATTGACTCTGGAACACACACACACACAAACACACCCTTTCCCACACTCACACACATTGATGTGAGCCCAGTAAACCACACGAAAGCCGACCCTAAAAAAATCTCTCAACGCTCAGCCGAAAACCCAAATCAAATTCAATTCAATTCAATTATGTTTGCTGGCAAATGGCAACTCAACTCTTTATTTACAACAAAAACGATTTACACAAAGCAAATCCATTGAAACAATTCCCAAACCCGAGTAGCAACGACTCAAATCCCTAGTCTCGGAATCTCTCGTCCTCATACTAATTACAATTGCTTCAAGCTGCAAAGGCGACTAGAAAAAAAAAAGAGAAAACGAAAAAATCACTGAACAACATTTTTGTTGAAGCCCCCAAAAAGACAAAAAAAAAAGTATTAAAAAAAAAACAAATTGCAGAAAAAGGTCAGCTGCTGCATAAGGACACAATTTTCCGCTACACCTGCCTTGAATAAAGACCTCTAGCACAGAAGAACAGGAGCTGGGCCCTCCTCTATTTTTTTGTTTTTTTGTTTTTTGAGCAGCCTTAGTTCAGCGCCTCTCTAAATGCCATGCTTAGAGAGGCACAGGACGATAGAGACTTCCACTCATGCAGTCCCTCTCAGTCACTCACCCTGGCCCGCCTACACGTCATCGGCTTGTCTCTGCGAGAGTGCAGTTTAATTGACAGTTGAAAACGTTGCTCAAAGCTGCAAAACTCACTTCAAAGGCTGCCGCGAAATGCAGCTGCTGCTACTCCTGCTACTGCCAGTGCTGCAAAAAAAAAGGGGCAAAATGCCATTCAACTACGTTTGGCTACCATATGCCATTGTCCAGGCCGGGGATTGGAAATTGGTACTGACATTGAGGCTCGCTGGGTCCACAAGCTGGCCAGCTCTGCCGGTCTGTGTCCAGAAATTGAAAATGAAAACGACATGCAGCAGTCGTAAGCGACCTTAGATGTGAGCTATATGTATTTATATGCTGCGACATTGATATATTTGTTTAAATAAAAATATTGGAAGGTTGTTTCTATGATAATATCATTTTATTTCGTTGCTGAACTTACAAATAATGGGTACATTAACACTTCTTTATAGAAATATTACAAATTTGTTATATATACACATATAATAATTTATTATAAATATATTTATTTATTTTATTTATTTTAATTAATTTAATTATATATTTTATTTGTGCTATTTAATTTAATCAATTTATTTTATTTTTTTTATTTTTTTTTTCATTTATTTTAATTTTTATTTATTTTAATTACATTATTTATTTTTTATTTTATTTTATTTAATTAATTTATCTATTTCATTTATTTTATTTATTTTAATTTTTTAATTTACTTACTTTAATTATATATATTTTTTTATTTAATTTAATTTATTTATTTTTTTTTTATTTATTTTACTTATTTTATTTATTTTATTTATGTATTTCATTTATTTTATTTATTTTTTATTGTATTTATTTTATTTTATTAATTTATTTTATTTATTTATTTATTTTTTTTTTGTATCATTTGACATGTATTCATTAACTTATTGCTCAAAATAGAATTTAAAAATCTAAAATTAATTTAAATTATGTAAGAAAATTTTGTTTGTCTCGTATTCATTCATTAAAGCTTTTTAAAGACTTTGCTAAAAAAACAATCAATAAAATAATAGAAAATAACAAATATTCATATTGAATATTGTGCATTTTAAATACTTTCAATTTTTACTAAACAAAAGTTTCTATAATTCAAGTTCCAATTGCTTAGCCTAAGCTAAATAAATCCTAATAATACCCACACTCAAATTAATTTACAATTTTAATTGTTTTCCCTTAGCTATTTTATGAGAACATATTATGATTTATTTTATTTATTATAATTTATTGTCAAGCATTAAATCTAAATAAAAGTAAAGGAAACAAATCAAATACCCACAAATACTTGAAGCACAAAGGTTTTCGTATATTTTTTTTTTTCGATTTACTTTTTGAAAATTTTTAAGAGCTGCTAATAAAACGAAAGCCGCAGCTCGTTCTGCTCATCTGAGCAGCTAATAAAAATGCCAAATGCAGCATTTTTACTATGCACTATAAAATACCAAAATATATCTGAGAGCGAGTGAGGGAGAGAGAGGGAGAGAGGGAGAAGCTCGTGGCAGTTATAGACAGTAAGCTGCTGGCCATGAACGTGCGCATGTAAATCAATGTAATGGTCGCTTTTATGGTACGACTTGTCTACCTCGCACTCACACTCCCTACCTCTCTCGCACTCTCTCGCTCTCTCTCGCTCTCTCCTTAGCAGTAAAGATTTTGTAATACAATGAAGATGAAGAGGGCAAACGCAGCGCGCAGCGTTGACAACAACTGAATGAAAACTGAATCATCCATATCATTACGTTGATGCAGCATCTAGTAGCTTGAGGCTTGCACCATGGTCTGCCACTAAGTTAGTTACGTGTTTGCCGTGTTAAAGCAGCTGGATGCTGATGCTATCTCCTCCTGCTGCTGCTGCAGCTGCTCCTCCTGCTGCTCCTGCTGCTGCTGCTCCTCCTGCTGCTGCTGCTGCTGCGGTTCAGCAGTAACAGCCAATAAATCTCTGGCTAAATGCTTGGCAACTTTTATGTTGGCCAAATCGTGAAAGACATTTCCCATTGGCCACACGAAACCCCGAAACTCGAGTGAGCGAAGGAAGATTGAGCGCTCGCCGGATTCGCAGCGCACATTTTTATGGTTTAAATACTTTGGCGCCAAACTTGAAATGCAACGCCGCCCCTCGCCCTGCCAGCTACATAAAAATGTTATCCACAAAAAAAAGAGAGACGAGCAAAAAAAAAAAAGTAAAACATAAAACAAAACGCGCCCAAAATCTGCAAAAGCAGCTTAAGTGGATTTTACGCTACTCTACAGCTCCTGCTGCTGCTGCTACTGCCACGCCTCTTCGCGCCTTAGACGCAGCATGCAACTTAGCCGAAAAAAAAATGGATGAAGTTTTGTGTTTCCATTTCCATGGACTTTTTTCCTTTTTTGCGCTCATTTTTATCGTGGGTTTTCGCAGCAAATCCTTATAGATAAAGAGCGTTTTGCACTTGTCGAAAGCGCCCAGTGCCAAAGTTTATGAAATTTCTATTACATTGTTTTTCACTTTCTCCACGGGGCTGTAAATTCGTGAAATCAACTTGAGCACACTCAACAAAGAGCAAAGAGTTGCCCAACATATGCAAAGCTGACAGCAGCACATGAGGCGTATACGCAATGTCTTCTGAAATTGCTCAAAAACTGAACTTTTCTTGTCCTGTCAATGTTGTAACCGCTCGCTGTGCTCCAAGTTTCTTGGCTGCAACAAATATCACGAAAAAGAGTTGAGCTGCCAAAGAAGTTTATAATAATGCGGCAGGCACAGCTGATATGAAACTCTCTTTAGCCAGGTGTAAAAAACATTTATACATTTGCAAATAAATCAAATGTACTTATAAATCATATGCAAGAGCAGCTCTAAGCTAGCTCTCTCTCTCTCTCTCTGGTCTCAGTCAGCTCTCGTGTTCTTAGAGATTTCCGACAGGTAAACTCCAAGAATACTCTCTAGCTATTCCTTCAGCCTTTTCAGTTGCTTTGACTTCATCTTGGTCTTATTACTCCTCTCAATAGTTGACTTATTCGATTGATTGTTGGCAGCCCGCGTGGCATATTCGTAATTTATGTTTACCGCAGCAGCCTGAGTCGCGTTGCTCACAAAAAAAAAAGGAAACTGGCAAAGTCAATTCGAAGGCAAGCCTTTTTTGCCTGCCACAAAGGCCGCAGCGCAACTTTGCCAGCCAAAAGTGAGGCGAAAACTCGCTGAGGCTGGGACAACTTTTCGTTTGGCTTTTCCAAATGAAATTTTGCGGCTTTTGTGGCGGCAATTGGTTGACTGTGTGGCCAAATATTGTTGCACGAAACGTTTTTTTGAAAACAGAGAAGAAGAGCAAGAAGTTGCAGCAGATTGAGCTCAGGCTGAGTCTGGAACTCACATGAAGCCTTTACCGACTCAAGCATCTCTGAGCACATTTAGCCATATTCTGTATTTTTATGGCTAAATATTTTGCAAGCAATTTCTGCAATATGCGCCCATGCGGCGCACATTCAACAATTGCATTGCAGCAAATTATTTAGCTCTCTGTGGGCGCATGAAATTCCATGACCGAAAGTGTTGATGGCGTCTAAATAACTAAGTGATGCAGGCGAGCGACGGCTCTGAGCAGGCATGACACTAAAAACGAAAGAAAATAGTTGGAAAAAAAAGGAAAGATGAAAAAAAAAAAAAAAATAGTCCATCGCGTATATGAAATAAAACTAAGAACCTATAAAGCCAGCACAGCTCCCGGGATAGCAATGCAAATAAAAGCCAAGCAAAGGCAAGCCAAGCCAAGGCACGCCAAGCCTGCGGTTTCCCAGTTTTCCAGCTTTTCCAGCTGCCCAGTGGCAACTGGGAGCCGCCTTTGGCACCAAATGACAGTAGTCAACGTGGCGCGACCCTTGGACTATGCTGAGCTCTCTGCGATGACAGCACAAGCATGGCGACGAACTCGCATTGTTTATTTAAAAACTACTCCATTATAGAGCATGAGTAAGAGAGAGAGAGAGAGGGTTGGAGGGGAGAGGTGGGTCAGTGCTGCTCAGCTTTATAAAAATGCAATTTCAAGGCGGACAACAGAGGACAGCGGCGGCAACAATAACTACAATTACAACAACAGGAACAAGTTGACTATAGCCCTGTAGAGGCGGCTATACACACACTCACACACACACTCACACACACACTCACACCCATACACAGACAATAGTATAATCGCACTATAAATCCCTCGCGTCGAAACCCAAAACTTTACATTTGCTTTTGCCGGGCGAAGCGACAAAGAAAAAGACAAAAGATGCGCAAATCTAGGCGTGAAAACGAACTGCAAATGCGCTCAGTATACAGCTTTAATAATGATGAGAAGTATTTAAGAAACAAATAAATAAAATATTTAGTAATAATGAGAAGTACTAAGGGAACAAATAAATAAATAAATAAATAATTAATTAAATAAATAAATTAATTAATTAATAGATAAATAAATAAATAAATAAAAAAAAATAAATAAATAATAAAGAATAAAGAATAAGGAATAAATAATAAAAAATAAATAATAAATAATATATAATAAATAATAAATAATAAATAATAAATAATAAAGAATAAAGAATAAATAATAAATAATAAATTATAAATTATAAATTATAAATTATAAATTATAAATTATAAATTATAAATTATAAATTATAAATAGCAAATTTAAAATAAAAAATAAAAAAAATAATACACAATAAATTATAAATAATATAATAATGAATTATAAATAATACAATAATGTTTCAAATGTTATTTATATTTATATATAAATGAATTATATTAAAAAAAGGATATAAAAAGTATTTTAATATATTAAAAAAAATATATATTATAAAAATATATATATTAAAATATATATAAAAAAAATATTATATATTTTATAAAATATTAAATTTGTTACATATTTTCAAGTTCCCCTTGAAGTATTATGCAATATTTACAATAAAAATGATACTTAAATATAAATATTATATTATAAATGATTTATTTGCAGCTTCATAATTAATCCAGCCATATACATACATATTTATTTAACGAAATTTATCTTCGAGCTGTTTTTGAAGTTTTTATTTAATTAAAAAAAAAAAAATATGCAATTTATTCTTTAAAATAGTTTTCTCAGAATGTGTTTATTCTCTTAAAATAGTTTGGCAAATATTTCATGCATCACATTCTGATGCGTCCGTTTAAAAGATGTGAACATTTTGCTTACTTTCAAAATTTTATAAAAAAAAGGTATAAAAATATAATAAAAATAAATTAAATTAAAAAATAAAAACATTAAAATAAACTTTGCTGTTTTATGAGAACAGATTTTTAATTATCAACAATGCCAGTAAGATCGACATATGTATTGAGGTAAGTATCAATTTTTACGTTCTCTTCACTCTCTTCCCTTCACAGAACAGCAGAATAGAAACAAAATGAAATTGAAACAAGAAGCAATCGTGCGATCGTCCGTATAACTCTCTCCAAGTGAGCAATATTATTTTCTTGAGACCAATGAAATTCATATGTAACATGAATACTGACAAACTGTTTCAGATAGCTCAGCTGCCCTATGCGCACTCTTCGTTAGCTATAAAGAAAATACCGAAATTACATGCAACGAGCGCCCAAGAAGCGCTGCGAGGCGACAGACAGACAGCAGCTAGAAGCCGCCAAGCTGCATTGTCCTTGTGCAGCTGCATTGATAGCGGGGCCATTGCATAGTTATGGCCATGGTCAGAGTGAAACGTTTGCTTGTCTCCGCTGAGTGGGTGGTGCATGAGGGCGTGTGAGTATGATTGTCTGGCTATGTATGTGTGTGTGTGTGGCCGCGCCGGGGCATAATGTTGATGATGAAAACGTGCGCATTGTTTTCAGATTTTCGGAATTTTAATTAAATTTGCATTGTTTCTAGTGGCACTTGACGATGGCCCAAAAGAGCTGTTCGCATTTAAATAAGTTTCATATTCTTTTGTTTGTTTTTTTATCCCCCGCGTGGGCGTGGCAGATTTAAATTAGTCGAGCATCTTCCTAAGTCGAGCTGCCTAACGAGCATGTAAATTCTAGTATCGCAAATTAATTATTGTCAAGTGAGAATTCAATTTAGATAAAACTAAAGAAAATATGGTAAATATTCTAAATACGGTTCGAAACCCTTTTCTACTTCAACTTTAAGAAACTTTCTATTTTATAGTCAAATTATTAAATGTGACAGTCGAAAGTCGATACTCGAGTCGAGCTGCTGTCAATGGCTCATAAAAAATGCTAAACAAGTCAACAACATGCGCCTTTCTCTTCTCTACTCAACTTTGCTTCTTCTTTTTTCTTAGCCAGCTGTCAATAAATATGAAAATCAAAAAAAAAGGAGAAGAAGAAAAATAAGCAAGAGCATCGAGTAGGAAAAAATATCAATCATAATAAAAAATACATAAACAAAGCAAAGTCGACAGCGGGCACATAAGCAAATGTAAATTTGTGTTCTTCACACTCAAGCCACCCTCTTGGGTCAACCCCAACCCCCGCTGCATAAGCAAATGTGACAGTTGTTTAGGGAGAGTATGGGAATTGGGCACGCCCGCTGACAACATCAAATACGTTTTGTCATTTTAAGCCAACTAACGCTTGTCTGTTGTCAATTGTAGGCTCTTAGCCAACTAAAAGCCTGTTCTAGCTTATTTGCGAGAATACTTGAGAGAGTAACAAATATTTGTGGACGTTTATTTTTGCAAGCTTTTAAAGAAAGGTTTGAGATATTTTGGCATCAAGTTGTTTTATTGCCTGTGTGATATGCATGTGGCTTAAGCAGAGAGCAAAATGAACATCAGCTTTTTAAAACTAATAATAATCATATAATACATATAATATGCTTTAAAATAATCTAGTTCCGATTTAATATGCTTTTTATCAATTTATTAAAGACATTGTTACTAAGCTTCATCTTCAGTTGAGCGCTTTGAGTTGTACTTTTCGTCTGAGCATCGTTTGGTGAGCGCAACGCTTGACGCTCGTACAATGAGACTCAATAGGTGAGCAGACAATTCAAAGAGTCTATGCAAAAGATCTTCGCATTCACACTCACTTATGCTATTGATGTGCTTAGCAAAGACAACGCTCGCATACATACCAATACAAAGACAAAACGCTTTCTGCTGCATAAGAGAACTTTCTATGCGATTGCAAAAGACTTTCTTGAAGAGCGAGACATAATCGAATGCTCTCCGAATTTTTTTCTTAATTTCTGAGTGAAAGACACTTATTTGCAGACATCGAGAAATGTTTAACAGATACTTACGAACTCTAATTAAAGGTATATATAAAAATGTGTTTAAGCAAATAAATTCTTAGACTTTCAATGCTCTAAGCCAATTGATTTTATTCACTTTAGAAATGAGCTTTAAAAACATGAGTCTTAGCCAAAGTAAACTCTATTCTAAATTGAACTCAAAAGCTTCAAGTTCTCTTATGTCTCTCATACAACTCCAGAGCTCTACTACTTCTTCAATGACAAATTAAAATACTTTAAGAGCAGTTATTCTCATTTATAAATATGTATCTGCCTTGCACACACATTTAACAGAAATGCAGGCCTCCTCTTCTACTCATTCTCTCTCCCCCTCTCTCCTTTCACACTGCTCAGTTTGATTGATTTCTGTTCAACTGCTTCTATATAAAAATCTATTAGAAATAATTAATGAAATGTCGAATATTGTAGAGAAAACATAGCAGCTGCCTTGACTATTTGGAGTAGCGCAGACTGCTTTTGATTTATACAGACTCCGAACTGAGAGCCAATATTTCACGATTCTTCTCGCTCTTATAGTTGTTTTTGCTGACCATTTATAATGTAACACACACACACACATACATACACGAGCAGCGAAGTGCCTTTTTAATTAACTGAAAAAGGCTTCACAGTCAGTCAGGGAGCATTACGAAATGTGTGCGTGTGCGTGTATAAAGCTGCCCACATACACATATGATGTGTTCTTTACAACTATGTTGGATGATGTTTGCATGTACAGCGTCGCTTTTTGTATTTCTTTCGCTGCTGCTGTAGCTCTGTTTAATAACCAACAACAAAATGTACAACAGCCAGCATGCCATGCCACGCCCTGCCACAGACACCGCTAATTAATTATGCACTCGTAATGCTCACAGCAGAGATTTCCGAGAGGCGGCCATATAAGCTATGTGCAGGTCTTAGTCAAAATATCAAAAATATTTTAAGCGTACATAAAGAGCATTTCTTTTAAAAATATATTTTTCAAATTTTTTTTGGGAAGTATTTGGAATGTATAGATGTAAGGCATGAAAATATGTTTAAATATCTTTAATAATTTTTACTTCGATTTTTTTTAATCAACTTGAAGAATTAACGAGATAGTAGAATATTTCTTTCTTAATGTAAATATTTTATATAAATCTGAAAATAATTTGCAATAAAAACTAAATTTAATTTCAATCTGGAAAATATTCTAGGGATTACAGAAAACTAATTGAAGCATTTACTACTGGAAAATCTTTTAAAGAAAATATTTGCATATATTTAATTGACAAATTTTTTAATAATTTAAATTTAGTCCTAGAAAAATTTTAAATAAATATACATAGTAAATTAAAAAAAAAAATAAAACAAAATTTTTTAAATATTCAGATATTTTAGTAATTTAAATTTTATCCTTGAAAATTTTTAAATAAAAATACATAGAAAAATTAAAAAATAAAATAATATAAATTTTTGTATATATTCACATATTTTAATAATTTAAATTTTGTTCTTAGAAAAATTTTAGATAAAAATACATAGAAAAATGTTCAGATATTTGTTGGAGTGCTTTCTAATAATTCTAAAAAAAAAAAACTATGAATATTTTTTTTTTAAATTTTTTGTTGTATAATTCTAAAAAAAAAACTCTGAATATATATACATATTTTTTCAAATTTTTTGTTGTATAATTTCTATTATTTATTTATTGACTCTACAATAATTTAAATTTATTCCTTACAAAATTTCTTTTAATTATTATGATTATTAATTTCTTTAAATAATTACAGCAACATTATGTCAGTTCAGAGCATTCACTCGTCATTATGTGGACATTGACAAACACTTGCTTTTGTTGCATTTGTGCGACTTCAAGTGGCTGCCACGTGTCCACTTACAGCATAAACAGAACATTTTACAATATTTTCTGCACATTTTTATACACACATATATACTTTTTGTTTCTCGTTGCTTTCTGCATAAAAATCGCAGCAAAACGTTTTCGGTAGCTGCAGCTGCTTTGGTAATGGCATGTGATGGTGACTTTTGGTCCCTTGGCAAATGCCAGACAAGAAGAGCAGCAGCAGAAGCAGGAGGAGGCGGGGCTAGGTATGAATGTTGCGGAAGTTGAGGCAAAGTCAGCGCAAGATTGTTTAGTCTTTGTCTTTCGCTTTTGTTATGCAAGTCTCTGCAAGTCCAAGTGTAGCGAGACCCTTTTCGTAATGCTCTGCAGCTATGGGAGGCGTAAGAGAGATTCAGTTTGGCTTGTAACTATAAGTAAAGAAGAGAAGTCTTTGAAGACTGACAGTAATGATTATGAGCATTATATGTTTATATTTTAATTAAATAAAATAGTTATAATATTTTTCGAATTAATTTTACAGATTTTTCAGAATTTCCTACACGTCGAAAGAGGAGTTTATGTAAGCTATTAATTTTTCAATAAAATATCTAGCTTTCACCTGAAAACTCATTAAAAACCATATTTGTTGCAAATATTCCTAAGTTAAAATAAAAAGTTAAATAAAAAACAAGTAAGAAAGCTGTAGTCGAGACTGCTCGACTACGAAATCCCCTGAGCCCTTCTTCGAACGAATAATATTCCAAGAATTATTCGATTCGTTTCTACACGCATGCAAAACCACACGCACACATAGACACTGATCTACATGTGTATGCATGTATGTGTGTATGCATGTGTGTAAGCATTGCTGTCTCGCTGTCTCTCTCTGCGTTTGTTGCTGCGCCGCATGGATTTTGATGAGAAAACTTTGATGATTAATAATTCTGTTTCTAGATGGACAATCGTATTGATATCTTCAGATTATGATTATGATATTCATATCTATATGCTAAACCAAACTGCATATCTCTAGTATTTGAAATGCATTTTTTTTCACATTTGGGGGTGGTGGGGCGAAGTGGGGACCGGAATCCAAAATCTGACAAAAACCGAAATTGTATTAAATTAGTATCTATATATATGCAGAAGACTTGGAGACTCTAACTCTAAAGATGAATTAGCTAGAATTTTATAACTGGTTCCCGATAAATTCGTTTATCGATAACTTTCCCAATATACAAGTTATCGAATTTCTGAAACAAACTCGTACTGCGCGTGCAATATACGAACCTAACACAAAAAGAATGAACTCTCTAGCTTTTGTATCTTCGGAAATCGACGCGTTCATACATACGGACGGACGGACGGACGGACGGACGGACGGACGGACGGACGGACGGACGGACGGACAGACGGACATGGCTATATCAACTTTTCTCGTCACCCTGATCAAGAATATATATACTTTGTGGGGTCTGCCACGCCTCCTTCTGCCTGTTACATACTTTTAACAAAACCATTATACCCTGATTTCCCATTTTCAATGGGCTCAGGGTATAATAAAAGCTCAAGCTCTCAGTGAATACAGCTTAAGTCGAAGTAAATATAAGTAACGAGCTCTTTCACACAAAATAAACAATAATTTATATATTTGTTTTCTCTTCTGCAGTGCAACTCTTACTATTATACTTCCTAGAAAACCCATCTAATTTTTTTCAGTGCATCAGTTTTATTTTTTTTCTCTGTCCCCCATATGCATAGCAGAATATGCACAACTCGCATTCATTTTGCGACTTTATGTGGATCTCACTCTATCGCCGTCTTGCTCTCTCGCCCCCTCTATCTCACTCAGTGCATGCATATGAAATTGAATATTTTTATACAGCGATGCCATAAACGTGCGCATTGCTGCATACTTTAAGGCGTCATTCGGCTCTATTCAAAAGCCATTGGCCTTAGTTTCTATTCGGTTGGAAAATTTGCTGTGATAGTAAAATGTTTATTGTTATCTCCGAGTGTCAGCCTACGTGACAATTCCAATCGTTGTTAGCATTCGTGCATTGGAGAATGCAGCAAAAAAAAAAAAAAAAACGAAAGAATTGAAAGGCTTTCTCTCTATGCATTTCAAACACCAGCTCTGACAGCTTCTCTATAGAAATTCAGAAACGTATGCAAAAGAAAATAATAAAAAAATATTTATTTAATGCAATTGTGAATGAGCTGCAGCAGCGCACAGAAAAGCCACAACGCGAGAAACATATTCAATTGCAAAAATTGACAAGGCAAAGCATATAGCAGATATGAGCTTTGCTCAAATTGAGAATAAAACATATGGCTTTGGTATATGTTGAGGAAGGAAGGCAAGGCACTTGGAATTGATTGCAAATTGATATTGAATTTCAATATTTAAGAGAGGCTGAAAAGAGCATGTACATATTCCACATTTCTTTATTGAAAAATCTGTCATAATAGCTGCCTTAATATATATATATATATATATATCTAAATAGTTTTTGCAAGGATATCATAATCAGAAATCTAGAAATCAGAGTGTTTAAAAATTAAAAACGAATAAAAATATTGAATTAAAATCTATATATATGATGATCTATATATAAAGATGAACGAAATATAATTGCTTAACTAATTCTCGATAAATTTCAGATATATTGATAACTCTGAAACGAAAAAAGTGATCGATTTTCTAAAACAAACTCGTATGCCGCATTCCAATATACGTACCTTACAAAGAATGAAGAGACCCTATAAGAATGAAGAGTCTAGCTTATAGCTTATAGTTTTTGAGATCGATACGTTCATACATACGGATGGACGGACGCACAGACGGACGCACAGACGGACGGACAGGCAGACAGACATGGCTATATCGACTGAGTATTGTGGGTGGTGGGGCGAAATGGGGACCGGAATCCAAAATCTGACAAAAACCGAAATTGTATTAAATTAGTATCTAAATATATGCAGAAGACTTGGAGACTCTAGCTCTAAAGATGAATTAGCTAGAATTAGCTAGGACATGGCTATATCCACTTTTCTCTCACCCTGATCATGAATATATGTATATATGAGGTCTGCCACGCCTCTTTCTGCCTGTTACATACTTTTAAGAAAACCATTATACCCTGATTTCCCATTTTCAATGGGCTCAGTGTATAATGATACTATAGTAGAATCTAAGCAACAACAAAATATATATAACAATAAGAAAATATATAATATATGAAATAAAATATAATAAAAATATACATACATATTTATTCATTCACTTGCTTTATTTAGGCGACAAGAGTGAGAAAAATGCAATTACTCCCTTTTGCGCTACTAACACGCGTCGACGAATAATTTTTTATCTGACGGTGCTAAACACGAGTCTTTCAGGCTTTTGGCTGAATTAGATGAACAGCCAACAAGCTGCACATTAAACCAAGCAGAAATACTCTTCAGTCGCTTCATGAATAAGCTCAAAAACAAGCCTTTGAAATATTCAGCTCAATTGCCAAGTCGCTCAGCTATAAAAAGTTTTCAAACAAAATATATATAAATATTTTTATAAAATATATATTTATATGTATATTCATATTGTAAATTGATGAAACTCATGACGCACATTGACTGCTATTATGTGAGTTGAATGAGATGACGTTGCATGTCAAGCACTCAGGTGAAACTCTGTTATAGAGCAGTAAAACACATACATATATATGTTTATATATATATATATGTATATGCACACCCATATAATCGTGTGTATGTCTCGCTGCATTATTAATCGAGCAAGCAGCATTTTAATAACAAGCAGACAAGTTTGCAGGCAAAGCACTTAACGTTTTCCTATTGCCAGCTTGATGACGGGCACAAAAGATGGCGAAAATTAGACAGGAAATTTGTTGTCTGAATGCAAGAGCAAGGGAAAACTCGTCAGAAAAGTTGATTTATTATGTTGACGCTGTGAAATGGTTTGCACATGGATTCCCCTTGTCTACTCGTAGTGCGTTTCATTTGTTGTTGTTTGCCAGCTTGCTGCAAAATGCATTCTCAAGCATCTACTTTTGTTTGCCGTTGTTGTTCTTGTTTATTTGCTGTTTATGGCAATTTATTTCCATGCGCTTCACAAAATGCAAAATTATGCCTTGAGGCTTAAGACATTTCAAACGAAATATTTTTGCAACAAATTAAGTGTTGGCATTACTCTGAGGCAATTTTAATTGATTTTTCAACAACTTTCTAATTGATGTGTAAAATAAAAGAGCAGCTTATGGAAGGAGTATATGAATGAGTGCAGTGCAGTTTATCTATAGAAATTATTTGAGTAGTTGGAATTTACAGTTAAATATCATAAAATGCAAAATGTTCTGCTTGAACAGCTTTGATAGATGATTTATTGTGGTTTTATATGAATTCTGTTCAACAAGTATCGTAAAAGTATTTTTTATGAATTATTTTCTTAATACTTCTGTTAAAAAAGTTTATCATTTATACATAAATGAATAAATAAATAAATAAATAAATAAATAAATAAATAAATAAATAAATAAATAAATAAATAAATAAATAAATAAATAAATAAATAAATAAATAAATAAATAAATAAATAAATAAATAAATAAATAAATAAATAAATGACAAAATAAATAAAAGTATAAAAATTAACAAATGGTTTATTAATGAATTGAATAGAAAAAAACTAAAAAATAAATATAAAAAAAAAAAAAACAAATTAAAAAATGCTTTAAAATGGAAATTATTGTTGTTAATATTTTATCGAATTGATAAGGCATATATACTATATACAATCGACTATAAATATTAATCAACAAAATATATTATTTATTTCAAATAAAATACCAAAAAAAAATACAATAAAAAATATAGTAAAAAGCGACAAGATATATATCGAGCAGAACAGAGCTTTGTCTTTATCAATTAAAGCTGCAAAGGAACTCATTGAAAATTCTTAAATTTTTGTTTCCGCTGGCATAGTCAAAGTCCAGAGCAAGCAACGAACATGCCGCAGCCCATGGACAGGCACTCTGTAATAAAGCAATCAGTCGAAAAATTAAAAAACCCATACAAAAGATGACACCACACCCACACACACATACCAATAGAGAACGCACTCACACACACGTAAAAAGCGTTAATAAAAGCGTTGAAAAAACACACGCTAGCTATGCATTTTGTAGCTGCAATCCATGGGATAACAGGATTCGTTTGGTTTAGGTTTGGGTTTGGGTTTTGGGTTTTGGACTTTGGGCTTTGGCATTAGGTGCTCTGGCTCAAACATCACATGGACGACCTTTCAGCACAACGAGACAGGAACAGTGCCGTCTGCCACGTCAAACGCTTTGTTTACAAAATGTCGGCACTTTTTCCCATTTTGCAAACGAAAAGTGCCAAAAAGAAGCAAGAAGAGCAGCAACGACATAAGGGTTAAAGCGTTGGAATTGGTTCCACATTCAATCAACCAGCTGCAGTAGCTGCAATTTATTTTTCTTTCTTTTTTTGTGTTTCTGCTTCTAGACCAGACAGCGACCAAAAACAAAACGTTGGTCAGTTTTCGTTGGGTGCTTGGCTGCTTTTATAATGCCTTTGTACAATATTTGTTTGGCAATGAATTTAATTGATGTTCACAGCCAGCTAGACAGACAGACACTGCCTGCAGCTGGAGCGAGACAGACACACAGAGAGAGAGAGGGAGCGAAAGGGAGCCAGACAGCTGCTAACCATTGGCAAATGCGAGAGCGTGTGAAACTTCAATCAATTTGATTTTATTGCTCAGCGTTAGAATCACAAAAGGTGTCGACCAGGCATTTGTGGTTTTGCCATATGCTATACAAGCGGAATGAGCTATGCCAATGTGTTACCAATTAATGTTTATTTACATTAAAAGAAATGCAGCAAACATTTTTCGAAAATAGAAATAGATGGACAAATATAAATGTACAAAATATATATGAATGAATACATGTATATCCTTCATGAAAATCTGCTAAATTAAATGTTTCAGTTGCGAACTGCACAAAGTTGTTGCTTTTTCAATGAAATTTAGCCTATGAATTTATTAAAAATAATAAATTATATAATTATATATTTATTTGACTCTTAACTAAACTAGAATTAAGCAAACTATTTTAGGTATGTCTAAAAATTTTTTTAAAAATATTTATTAATTTATTTTATTCACTAGGTCCCTTTAAATTAAGAGTAGATGGCAATTTTTTATGAGTCTGACTTGAATCCAAATACATAATTAAATTCTCAAAAATAACTTTGATATTAATGAGATATATATAAAAATTATATAAAATAATAATATAATAAATTCGCAAAAATTTAAGATGTTATTAAATTCATTTCTTGATTAACTAACTAATAAAAAATAAATAAATTAAATTAAAAAATAAATTAAGTATGGCTAATAACTTAGTATTTAAAACAGGTACATTTTTATTTTAATATAGCTAATTTAATTTAATAAATTTAATAAAATTTAATTTAAGCCATACCCAATTTATTTTTAGTAATTTAAATGTTTTTTTTTTATTTATCAACCTAATAAAAATAAATAAATGAAATTAAAAAGTAAATTAAGTATGGCTTAAAACTTATTATTTAAGCCATGTTCAATTTATTTTTATATAGCAAATTAAATTTAATAAATTTAACCAAATTTCATTAAAGCCATACCTAATTTATTTTTAGTAATTTAATTTATTTTTAATCTATTTAATTTATTTTTATTATATTTTTTTTTAGTTCCAAATTCAATTTTTATTTAATTATAACTCTACCAAAATATTTAAGCCATACCTAATTTATTTTAAGTAATTTAATTTATTTTTAATCTATTTAATTTATTTTTATTATATTTTTTTTAGTTCCAAATTCAATTATTATTTAAGTATAACTCTCCCAAAATATTTAAGCCATACTTGATTTATTTTTTGTAATTTAATTTTTTTATCTTCTTTATTCATTTCGTTGAGTTCCAAAGTTCCCAGTTTTTCTTCTGGTTTTGCTCAAAATGAATTCATTAAATTTAAAGGGCTTGCCATTTAAGAATTCCCTAATTATGTACAAAATCTCTTTAAGTTCTCAAGCAAGCTTTGTTGATTTTTTTTTAAGTTCTAATTTATTTACTACAAATATCTAAAAGTTTTCTGTCTCTCTCGTATGCAAATGTTCGCTGTTGAGCGATCACTGTTAAGCACATTAAACACTTTCAGTTCCAGCCATTAGGCAACCCCCCTCACCAACCACCTCCCTCTCTATCCCATCCCAGAACAAAATTAATTTGCGGTTCATGCTCACAATTCGCAGCCATCAAGTAAATGAAATTGGCTTTTGTCACATGTGGGCCTCAGGAGCTGCCTGGCAAGTTGCTCTAAGTAAGTGTCAGTAAGCCAAGGCTCTATATGTGAATACTATATAATAAAAACCTCACACACGCGCACTCACACATGCACACAGCTTATTATTAATAGACTTAAGCACACACACACACACACATAGAAGCTAAGCCCGGCAAAGGGAAATTTTATGCATGCGCCACACAAAACTTGACTAATTACAAATTTAGCCACAGGTTAAATGGCGAATTACTCGTAAATCACTTCAAGCAAAAGGAAATGAGCTAAACGCAGTTTAACAGCTAAACAGAAAGTGAAAGACAGAGAGAGAGAGAGAGAGAGAGAGAGAACGCGCTGCCCACATATGCGCCAAATTGTGCGGCAAATAAACAAAACAAAAAAAAAAAAGCTCTCAGAGATTAGATTTGTTTCTATCATCCACTTTGAGTACATTTCGTATTTACTTTTGCTTTCTATTCATTTTTATATTTTTTTCTCTTGCTTTTGCTTTTGTTTTAATAATAATGCCTTGCCAAGCAGAAACAATAATACGCCTGTACATGTCCCTTTGTCCTTTATCAAGGCTCAATTAATATTTCAGATGAATTGCAAAACTAAGGCAACTGAATGGCATCAGCTAAATTAAATATGCCATTGAACTAAACACACAATCAAATTGCCAATAGATAATTCAGAAATTGTTCAGCAGAATATAAATGAATTAGATAGACAGTCAAAGGTCTATAAAAGTATGCATATGAATAACATAAAGTAAGATAATTAATAGAGATGTCTCTGTGAACATTTAAAATATGAAAAAGTATTTTTGTTTTTAATATTAAAAAGAACGGAATGTAGGAAAATTAATGTTCTCAAATCGCTATTGATCATTTCATGCTAAATGAGTGAATTTTACATGCACTTTGAGAAAAAATCAAGTCCGTTTGTAAAAACTCGAGTTATTTTACTCACTAACAAAATCTCACGTACAAACGTCTATCGTATCTCACTCTATACGCTGATTGCTAGAAGAGCGTCACACGAACAGATCAACACGACACAAACAGATCGTAGATGAATATAACCGAAGGCCCTCGCTGAGAGAGAGAGCGAGAGCGAGTAACTCTCTCTAAACTCGGATTGCTAGAAGAGCGTCACACGAACAGATCAACAAGACACGAACAGATCGTAGATGAATATAACCGAAGGCTCTTGCGAGAGTGAGAAAGCGACAGTGAGAGCGATAGTGAGAGCGAGAGCGAGAGCGAGTAAGTATGACTTTATTCGGTGGATCTAGCGTACAGAGCTTAAATAATGAAACGGTTATTAATCTACTAACTAACTAACTAAAAACTATATTATATAAAATATAATTTATTTAAAATTTATTTATTTATCAAAATATATTTAAATAAAGTTGCAAGTACTCTGGTGCTTCCAAATTAAAAAAAAAAATAAATAAAAATTAAAAAATAATTTACAACAGCAAAATGTTTTTTTTTTTTATTGCTTTACTATTTTTATATTTGAATGTATATATCTCAAAATAATTTAAATAATGTTGCAAGTACTCTGGTGCTTCCAAATTAAAAAAAAATAATAAAAATATTTTATTTTTTATTGCTTTATTATTTTTATATTTGAAGGTATATATATATATTTTATATCTTATTAATTTATTATTATTTATATTATATTATAACTATTTTTATAATTATTAATTTACATATATTTTAAAAATATTTAAAGATTAAAAGTTTTATTTTTTATAATAATATTATTCATAATTTACTAACAGTGATTAATATTTATACATTTTATTTTTTATAATTTTTATTTTTTTTAAATATTATTTTTCTAGTAATTTCTTATTTTATATTGATTAAATTTTCGTTACTTATTTGTTGATCAAATTTAAATATCAATTAATTTTGCTAAGCAAATTTTTCACAAACATCTAATTTTAGCTACACAAACAACCTATCAGGCACCTTCTTGCCGCCTGCTGTTGTTTTTGCTGCTTGGTTAAATTTATCTAAATTAATATGCAATTAATGGCGCCACTTGCTGACTAAAGACGCCCCCCCATGGACGCCCACACCTCCAACCGCGTGGCCGCAACTTTTCAGCAGTTTTGTTGCGCAGCGTGTGGACCATGCGACGTGTACGCAACGCGCTTTTTAATTTATGCACTTTTCAACTAATAATTTATGTGTGAAACAAACGAGGCAAATGCCACGCCCAGTTAGCTGCTGTTGCCTTTGCTGTTGTGTTGCTCTAATTTTATGAATTATTGCTGATTAATTAGATTGTTAGGCGAAAAGGCAACGATGCCCGAGGAGTGTCCGTAATATATTCACAACTTTCTGCTCTTTATTTTCTCTATTATTGTTGGAATGCTTAGAGGGTTGTGGAAGGCAGAGCAGATCGGCTATTGGTCAGCTGAGAGGAGACAGAGAGAGAGAGAGGGAGAGAGGGAGCTGTAACACGTAGCGGAAATGGTGTGTGTGCGGCGTGAATAACGGAAATTAATAAGAAAATAAATCACATGGCAGCCGTTTTTACTGCTCTCACATTGCCTCTATATTGGCCACCCGAATTTCTTGCCCCGCCCACTTTTGTCCAGCTAAGGCCCAACCCTGACTTTCTGTCAAAGGCAAAGACGCTGCGGAAGGAAGTGTCTAAAGTGTTGCGGTTGATTTACGGCATTTTATTCCAATTTTTTCTATTTTTCTGGTTTTCCTTTCTTTTTTTTTTTTTTTTTTTTGACCGCGGAAGTGTTTTCGGTAGCTGTCGGATGTCCGGGGAAAAAACTGGCACAAGGGCAAGCAGCATAAAGTGCGCAGACTTTTCAGTTAGCTGGTGTCATAAGAAACGGGTTGATTCTTGGCTTGAGCCATGATAAATGCCTCATGAGTTATTAATTAGATTGCTTGTTTATTATGAGTAATACAATTTCCGCTTAATTTATTACTGAATTGAATTGCATATTTAGCAAGTATATGAAGAGGTGATGAGAGAAAGAGCTGGAAATAGTTGGTAAACAGTTTAATAATTTTAGTATATATATTATATATTTATTATAACAAGGAACTGAGTCAAATTTGTCTTTCTGTCCATTTATTTTTGTGTATTTATTATTTAAATATATTTTATATATTTTTATTATTTTTGATATACATATTTTCTATTTTTATATATTTTCTGTCTTTCTGTTAATATACTTTTTTATACCCTGAACCCATTGAAAATGGGAATTCAGGGTATAATGGTTTTGTGAAAATGTATGTAACAGGCAGAAGGAGACGTCGCAGACCCCATAAAGTATATATATTCTTGATCAGCATAAAAAAATAAGTTGATTGAGCCCTGTCCGTCTGTCCGTCCGTCCGTCCGTCCGTCCGTCCGTCCGTCCGTCCGTCCGTATGAACGTCGAGATTTCGGAAACTACAAGAGCTAGAGAGCTGAAATTTCACATGAACACTCATATGTTAGCTACGCAGTACGAGTTTATTTTGTTTTTTCGATAACTCATCCCATTTCCAAATTATCGATAAAAAATCGAAAATTCGTTTCAATTTTTTAGGTTTTTTGAGCATAGCTTCTACACCGTTTTAGCTAAAGACTTCAAATTTACATATTTAGATAGATATTATGAATACGCAGATTATGTAATTTTTGGATTTTGGGTGCCACGCCCCCTTCGCCCCCAATTTGGAAAAAACGCATTTCAAATACTAGAGACTTGAAATTTGGCACATAGGTACATTAAGATATTCTTAATCTACTCTGAAAATTTCATTAAGATCATGCATCTAGAAATGGAGTTAGAAGCGCTCAAAGTTCAGCCCAACTCACCCCCAAGCCACGGCAGCAACTGCGCGGTTAGCAGAGCTCGCGCTCATGCGATCGTAAAGAAGAAGAGTATCACTTTTTTTGCAGGGTTCAGGGGATCTCGTAGTCGAGCCGTCTCGACTAGAGCTTTCTTACTTGTTTTATTTATTTAATTAATTTTTAATTAATTAAATTAATTTAATTTTTTATTATACTTAATATATTTTTATTATTATTATTATTTTTATATTTATGAATATTCTTTTTTTCATATATTTTCTATAAAATTCCATAAAAAAATGGAAAAAAGTTTTTACAATTCTTCGAAACATATAAAAATGTGTTTTAAATATTTATTAAATTTAAATTTACATTTTTGAGAGCTGAGAAAAATAATTGAAATATAAATGAATATTATACTCTATATATTGTATATATTGAAGCCTCTTTCAATGCAATTAATCAAGTCAGCAGTGCACTCAATTCCACTCATTCTCCAGCATTTGTCGTGGTTGTTTGCAAGGTTTTGCTGCCTGCTCTCGCCATCCACACATTTTCAAGAGTAAAACAATTACAAGCGGTTGAAACCGCATTGGCGGCAAATTGAAAAAATTCAACAGACAAAATTAAAGAAAATATTTGCAGGCAACGGCGCGGCCAAAAGTAGATGCATTAAGCACATGCACATTGTTGATGTTTAAAATATTTAACCAAATGCTCATGTATGCGCGCACAGCAGACGCAGAGCCAAACCACAATCAAACAGACTAAGTGAGCGAGAGAGAGAGAGTTGGAGAGCGATGCGATGATAGAGGGAGTTGAAAGGACAGACAGACAACAGTTGGACAATCAATAACAACAACAACAACAGATTTTTAACATCAAACCGAGCTGAGCTTAAAAGGCTTATGGGATAAGTACAAAAGATGAACTATTTTAAATGCATTCATATCTGTTTTTAATGTGCAATATTTTATTTATTCTGCAAATAACAATAGCAAATAAATAGAGGTGCACACAAAATATTGAGAAACATTAGCATATTTAAATAATTTATTTATATTTAAAATGAAACATATAAAAATATTAAAAATTAATGGCTTTGATCTTTATTAAAGGTAAAAAAAATAAATAAAATAAATAAATAAATATAAATAAATAGAATTGCATATATAAGATAGATATGCATTAAGCTTATTGATTTAATAATTTAATATACAATTTTTTGCAATTTTTAAATATAAAAATATATATCAGATTTTTATCAAAAGTGTTTAGCTCTGAAAAATATTTTGCTGAATTATAAAATTTGAAGTATTTAATACAAAATATTCCTTAATATGATTTATATGATATATTTTATTAAATGAAAATAATAAAAAATAATAAAATAAAATATTACAAAAATATATAAAAGTATTTGAGGCAGGAAATTTATATTGTAGAAAAAAAAATGCTTACTTAAAATATGAAATATTGATTACAAAATATTTGGTTAATATGATTTATATGATATATTTGATTAAAAAATATATATATTAAATATTAATAATAAAATAAAATATACAAAAAAAGTATGTTAAAATATTTGAGCAAAGAAGATAGTGTTCCAAAAAAAAAAAAAAAAGTTTTGTCATAAGTGTCGTAAATATATTAGTTTATTTAATATTAATGAATATTAATAATAATAACTTCGAAAAGAAAAACTTTGTTTTAATTTATTTTAATATTAATATTAACAACTTTAAATAATTTTTGTATATATATTTTTTTATAATATTTTTTAATTTATTTTAATGTTAATATTAACAACTTTAAAATAACTTTTTTATATATTTTTATATTTTAATAATATTTTTTAATATATTTTAATATTAATATTAACAACTTTAAAATAATTTTTTATATATATATTTATAATAAGTAAACAATAAATTAATTTATTATAATTTTTTTATATACATGTTTTATCATGTATAATTTAGCATTTAAACTTGACTTTGATCATTCAAACTCAAACTATAAATTCTTATCTTCTCTGGTCCATTAGCAGCTATCGCTGCCGCAACTGTTTAATCATATATCATTTGCGACAAGTGCCATTGGATCTTTAACAATTAGACAGCTTTTGAGCACTTGACGTTGGCCACAATTCGAAATGTGCTCAAATCTGTTTCGCAGCCATTGAAAATTTGGCTGTCCTTTTTGTGTGAGCCACAGAACAGCGTTCGCTGCTGTCATTTATCATTGCTTTGCTACCCACTGCTGCTCACTCACACACTCAAAACTCTTCAACACTTTGACTGACAATTGCCACGCGCACACACACACACACACACACGCACACACACACACACATAGAATTACCGCATGGCGAATTTTCGGTACCCTTTTTGCGGCTCGTCTTTCGAAATTGTTTCGCTTGTTGGTTTCATATTTGGCAAAGTGAGTGTGAGTGTGAGTGGGACAGGGAGAGCGTGAGCGTGAGCGTGAGCGAGCTGGGCACATAAAATTGAAATACCATTTAAGGATTCGTGCAGTCATCATAATATAAAGAGTCATAATAATTTGTCAAATGCGATTTTTGTCTGCTGCGGACGTTTATGTAATGAGTTTTTATGCCCCTTTACAGCCATTTTTGTTGCCTTCGCAATCTGTGACTCGATGATGACGATGTTGATGATAATGATAATGGCCATGATGATCGGAATAATTGCGTGTGCGGTTAATGTGATTTTTCAATTGATTTCTCCTCTGCGTGTGCATATGTGTGTGTGTGTGCGTGTGTGTGTGTGTGTGTGTGTGTGTATGTGTGCATTGCTCATGAAATTGAGTTATAAATGACCAGTAAAACTGTGTTGATTTTTATTGGACATGGGCAATGGTTTATAACATCAACAGATTGTGTGGTAATCGCTCATGCCACATGCAAAGCGCATCACAAGCAACAGCAGCGCTGGACCATTTACAGTCAGCTTTAAATTTCGCTATTGCTTATTACTCTTAGGAGCACTTAAAGTTCATTTTAATTATTTAAAAAAGAGAGCATCAAGTGATAACAGCTGTAGTTTGAAGTATGGTCAACTTTTTTTGAATAAACTAAAAGTTATGCATTATTTTATATTTTTTATTTGATATATAAGAATTCGATAGCGAATTCATTGCCTATCGGACAATTCTTTCAATATATATTATAACAAATTAATAAATATTTAAGCAGATATGCCTTGAGGTAACAATATCAATTATGAAAAGCAAAAAATTTTAAATTTGTGACAAAATGAATGAATCTCTTCAAAATAAATCAAATAAATAAATACATTTGCTAAAAGTATATTAAAAAATAAACAAATAATAACCTAATAAATAATGTTTAATTTATTTATTAATTACTATTAATTTTAATAAAATTACTTAAATAAAATTTAATAAATGTAATGTACAAAATAAATCATCAATCATCAATCAATAAGATACAATTCATTTACTTATAAATATATAATATAAAATAAATTATTAAATGAAATAAAATAAAAAACAATACAAAAAAATAAATATTAATATAATACGTTTAATATATTAATTATAATTATATTAACTTTTTTAATTTGATTATTTAAGTAAAATTAAAAAAAAATAGAATATAAAAATCAATAAATAATCAAAAAAATAATTTAAAAATAAGTATAATTTATTTATTATGAGTATATTAATTTTATTAATTTATGTATATAAAATTTAAAAAAAGAAATGAAAAAATAAATTAAAAAAAAATCTAAAAAATAATATTTATTTTTTAATATATTATAAATTATTTAAATTAATATAATACAAATTATTATAAAAACAAATCAATTTAAATATAATAAGTATATTTATTTATTGATTATATTAATTTTATTTATTCAAATATATATATATAATTTTTTTCAATGTAAAAATTAATAAATATTCTAAAAAATAATATTTATTTTTTAATATAATATAAGTTATTTAAATTATTTAATTTAATATAATAAAAGTTATTATAAATACAAAAAACCAAGTTTATATCATTAATCAAATTATTAAAATTCTATGCAAATATTTTCCAAGTCACTTAAAAATCGTTTTCCTTCAACGTTGCGTGTCATCCCATTTGCATTTCAAGTTTTAACTCCACGAATTATGCAAAATTTTAGCACAAATTTTAAGCTAATGCCATTATAAGGCATTAACACATTTGTAAAAATTCTCAGACTAATTTGAATTTGCTCCCCAAAAATAATAAAAGGCGCAGCAGAAGCTCGACTGGTTTGGCAATGTCAGACCACAAAATCCGCACTTAAAAGTTCATTTCTGATGTTTTCATTTCCAACAAATTTAGCCATGAGAAATCGTGTGGGCCGTTAGGTGTAGAAGGCAGTAAGAAAGGTGTAGCAAATGGAAAGTTGTGCGTGCTGCACTTCGGTTAGCGTAAATCATAGAGAAAAACTCTCGTAAAAGTAATAATGCGATTAAGTCTGCTTAAGCGACCCAAAGCGTACTTAACAAACTGAGCCTCAGATGGATGCTCGAGACGGATATAGATAGAAGACATTCGCGTTGAGGCGGGGCCGCTCTCTGTGTAAACTTTTGACACAAACAACAACAGCAACGAGCTGAAGAAGATGTATAAGAGACGGGCAAAGCTGCAAGTCGAGGCGTGGCTGGGCTCGAGACGCGATAAAGATGCTGACGCTGTGGACAAATGAAAGATTAAAAGTCAAAATGATTAATTGTTCTTGTTGCTGTTGCTGCAGCTGGAGGCGAGACGCAGTTCAAGAACCGCTCAAAGTTTTCTCACACTGGAAAAGCGCAATAGATGGCCGCGTCCGCAAAATCTTACAGCGAAATTGATTTTGAACTTTTAGCCCGAACACGAACTCTGCGGCATTGTTGCAGCTCTGCGGCTTTGGCCAACAATAAATTCATTTTCTCTCTCGCATAATATGTGAACGCAAGTCCGTAATTGCAAAGCCAAAATTTCGCTACGCGCAGCTACCATTTGCATAGCATTGCAAAATGGCAACGAAATGTTTCGTGTATTTTGTAGATTTTCACACTAAGCAGCTTACAATTATTTATTTATGTTCGCTCTGGGGTCTTAGGTACTTGGCAACTGCTTTTGACAGTTGTTACGGCTTAGCGGACATGAAATGAACCTCAAAACAGCACTTCTTAGCGCTTTCGCTGGCTCTACTTTGTCCTGTGTCCTGCGCCACCCATGTCCTGTAACAAGTTTAAGCTGAAGTTTTGCATAATTTGCCAAATGGCCAAGCGTTTCGCCGGCCTTTGTGTGGCAGAGTAAAAGATATATAATGTAGAGTTTAATATATAGAGAAAATTGATAAAGAGATGTCTAGAGATTTTTGGTTGCAGATTTTAAGGGGCAAATGAGACTGAGTTGAGTATGGAAGAGGGAATAAGAATATGGGTTGAGTATGTATAACAGTTTGCTTAGTTGGCTAGAGCTTCTAAGAGCAGAGTTCCTCTCTTGGAATATAAATCAATTGTATATTAAAACATGGATTTGAGTGTAAATAAATACATTTCGATTGAAACGCAGCTCAATCGTATTTGATAGCCAACTTCAAGGCAACCTTATGGGAATTCCATTTTATTATTTAATATAATTATTTTTTAAGCGATAGCCCCCTGTCACTACACAGCAAGAGGCATATATACAACGCAATAGTGGCACCTGTCTTCACCTATGCAATGCCTTTATGGGGGTCTGCTGCAAGAACTCACATCAAAAAAGTCCAAACCACACAAAACAAAGCACTAAGGAGATGGACCGGAGCCGAATGGTTTGTCAGAAACGATACACTGCACTCTGACCTAGATATCCCGACAATTGCTGAGCTCATTGGCCGACACAGCACAAGGTACGCGGACAGATTATCCGCCCACCCAAACCAACTTGCAGCCAATCTAACCAACAACACAATAAACAGAAGGCTGAAAAGATCACACCCCTTGGATCTCAGAACTGACATAAATTAAACTACATTTATAGCAATAAAGGCATTTAGCCACCCCAATAGCTAAGGTATACTTATAAATGCGCTGTAGAGTTTAAGACAAAAGCTGCAATAAAAAAAAAAAAAAAAAAAAAAAAAAAAAAAAAAATAATTATTTTTTATATTAAATATTATCTGACTCGCATAGACAAATTTATTGCTCGAGACTTTCTTGTTGGATAGAGAGTTTTTTTTTATTTAAATTTCAAAATAATGAAAGAATAAACCGCGCCTGTGTGCTTTCACAACAATAGTTTATTTGTGAGTAATTTAGAGATGCTGTAATCGATACATATCGCATTGCTACAGATGATATTTTCAACATTCGTCTCCCTGAGAGCATTTGTAAGTGACGAAAGCTGGTAACCGATCGGTTTCTATCGTGTTTCTGTTCAATTAAATTGAGAGCTCGATTGGAGAGTGAAAAGTAGAGTAAATTAAATTTAAAATATTTAAAAAATAATACTACATACATATTAAGCTATTTAAAGACGGGTTTGATAAAAAAATATCAAATTCAATCAATCATTATTAAATTACCAAATATATGCATATCTGACTATTTCCCTATCTACTTTCTCTGTCTAATGTCTACAAGTAAACGCCTCTCACTTTCACTCAGAGAACAAAAATCAAAGAGAGCAAACGATTGCCTCAGTTCTGCAACGATCTCGTGTCTTTCGTGTACGACAACGAGTCTTTCGTGTATGTATTGATATAGCCATGCAATGCATGCATGTGTTTGTGAGAGTGAAGACCGTTTGACTCTTTGAATATTATTCGCTCACTCGCTCATCCTCATTCTGCAAGCGCCAATCGCATCGCTGCCTCAACGAAGTTCGTTCAAAGAGCAACACACGAATATACGAATACTCAACTCAAGGCGCTCAGCTGAGAACCAAAGCGAAAAGAACCGAAGTCAGTTGCTTGCAGCGAGAGCGATTGAGCATAACCTTTCGTTCGGCTGATCGCACGAATAGAACTTACATACGAAACTAACTAAATCTTTATAAAAATATATCAAATACATATTTACATATTCACATATTCATCATGCATATTCATATTCACAAAGACATTAAATTCATATTTATATTAAATACAGCTTCGATAAAAATATTTTTGAGACTTTATATTTCCATTAAATAATCATTATGCAACTTTCTACTACAACCCAAAACTTGTTACAGAAAAAAATACACAATGAAACTTCGACTAAAACAACTTTCTTTACTTGTTTACAATATAGCTTAAGACTTACATAAAAACGAATAAATAAAATAAAATAAAAATGCTGGAATGTATTTTGTGATTTACTTAAAATGCCATTAGACTTGTCGACGAGCTGGCAGAGCATTGCAAAAACACTTGACACTCTCAGCTGGATGACTGAGTGGTGCCACTTGGCAAGGCAAGCGCCCGCTGTCCCAGCCACGCCCACTCGAGTCAGAGCAGCCCAACCAAGCCCAGCGCAGCTAGGCAACCCCTTTTGACTATCGCATAAATACATGTTTTATTCATCAGCTGCAGTTGGCTGCCATTGCAACGGAAGTTAGTTGATGCCAAGTCGAGACAGCGGGACAGAGTTGCCTTAGCCATGCCACGCCCCCACGTCTTCAAAAAAGTTAGTGAATTAAATCAAATTTACGCTTCAATTGATTTTCATGCTGACTTGAACTTGGGGGCGACTTGCAGCGACTGCTGCAAAATTGTTAAAGTTTCTTCTTCGCCTCGCTTACAAATTTTGCTTGACTGCTTTAATTGAAAGCAAAAACTTTATGCCAAGCCAAGCCAAGCCAAGCCAAGCCAACTTCTTCTTGTTTGGCCAGTTTATAAATTCGTTACACTTATTTGTTCCCTTTTCTTTGGCCCATAAATAATATTCGTACACTTTGTGCCAAACACGCTCATAAAATGCAATAAACACTTCATCCAATGGCTTTTTCGATATGAGATGAAAACGATTTGGCCAACAGCAAATTGTTCGGTTGGCAACCAGTTGAAACGTGATCAAAGCCACACACACACAAGCCACGCCCACGCCCACGCCCACTGCCCCCCTCAATCACACACACACACACACATACACGCTGCCATAATTTGAACGCCAAATAGAGTTGGCTATGTAATTGCAATTACGACGGACTTATGTTCGAGTTTGTCAACTGCAGTCGAAGCGTATGTCGAGTTCGCAAAGAGTATGAAAGCAGCATTTAAACCTTTTCAGAAAGACTATTAAAAAGTATTTGGCTATGCTCGCCTGAAGCTGAAAGATTAAATAAATAAACTTATTATTATATAATAAAAATGATTTGTTTTAAAGAAGCTTTAACCCCACTTCATTTTATAAAAATAAAATAAAAAATTTTTTTAAATATTAAGTTGAGCTTAAATTTCAGCTTCTCATATTTACAAACTGCAAGAGATTTAATAAATATTTTCTAATAACTAAAAAAAAAATGCATTCGAGTATTTGTTTTATTTTTTCATTTGTTTAATTTTATAGTTATTGACTGTAAATATTTGTTTTACTTTATTACAATTTTCTAATGGAATTGCGGAAGTGCACACAGCAAGACTTCATTTTAATACTTAAATAAATCAAAAGAAATGCAAAGTTAAGGCAGCTTGTGATATGTGATTTTTATTTGAAGAAAAAAATAGTACTAAAAAAAATATATAAAAAAAAAATATATATATATATATATATATTTATGGATTTTTATTTTTAATATTTTATTCTTAAATTTGTAATTTAATAGTTATATATAATTTGATATTTTAATTAATTTTAAATTAATAATTATATATCATTTTATTATTGATTTGTTTATTATTTTATTTATCAATTAATTTAATTAATTTATTTTAATTTTATTATTTTTTTATTTATTTATTTCATTTTTTTTTTTCTTCAAATTATTTATCATTTTATTATTATTTTATTTATCTATTAATTTATTTAATTATTTATTTTTTTTTGTATTCTTTTTTATCTTCAAATTGTTTATCATTTTATTGTTTTTATTATTAATTTATTTAGCTATTAATTTAATTTATTTTCGTTTAATTTGATTATATTTTTAGTTATTTTTTATTTTATTTTTATTTATTTATTTATTTTTTATATTTTATTTATTTATTTATTTTTTTTTTTTTTTTTGTTATCTTCAAATTGTTTATCAATTTATTATTTTTATTATTATTTTATTTATCTATTAATGAAATTTATTATTATTATTTTTTTTTTTTGTATTCTTTTTTATCTTCAAATTGTTTATCATTTTATTGTTTTTATTATTAATTTATTTAGCTATTAATTTAATTTATTTTCGTTTAATTTTATTATATTTTTAGTTATTTTTTATTTTATTTTTATTTATTTATTTATTTTTTATATTTTATTTATTTATTTATTTATTTTTTTTTTTTTTGTTATCTTCAAATTGTTCATCAATTTATTATTTGTATTATTATTTTATTTATCTATTAATGAAATTTATTATTTTTTTAAATTTTATTATATTTTTAATATATTTTTTTATTCCATTTTTTTTTAGTTATCTTCAAATTATTTATCATTTTATTATTTTGTATTATTTATTATTTTATTTTTCTATTAATTTAATTTATTTATTTTAATTTTATTATATTTTTATTAATTTTTTATATTCTGTTTTTTGTATCTTCCAAATTATAGTTAAGTTATTTGAGCTTTCAACTATTTACATAATAAAAAGAAAATTTATTAAAATTATTCAGAGAAACGAACCGAATGAATCACCGAGAAAGTATGATTCTATTCGATTAATCTCGTGAACAGCACGTAAATAAAAAAGCTAACAGCAATTATGTGGAAGCTATAAAATAAACATATTAATATATATAAAGATAAAGAATAATATATATATATATAAAATAAAAACAAAAGCAGTTGCTCTCTCATTTCATTAAAGCTGAAAACAAAGACTAAGAGATTTCTATTGAACCTTTTATAAAAATAAAAAATCACCTCACACGCTGCGCAGTGTGGTTACGCATTCACAAATAGCTGGAATCATTTTTCTTTTAACACACATTTCATACACACACACACACACACACACACTCCACCTGACACACACACACACAGCTTTGCTGCACTCTCAGCGCTGTGGCATGCCACGCAAAATGGATTAAATCAAAATCTGTTGACTGCTCTGTGCCGCAATGCAGCGCTGGCGTTGACTGTGCAACTCATACGCCTCGTGGTGCTTAGACGCATAAATCAATTGAAGAATCAATGAAGTGCAGGCGCACGAACCGAGTCAAACCAAACCAAAACCCGGAGCCCAAGCTCCGAGCCAGAGCAACGAGCCTGCAAAAATGAATGTCCCAATGCCCGGCCCATCTCTGATTCATGCGTCTCGGCTGGCTGATAAACAGGTGGCACACAAAGAGAGACAGAGAGAGACAGAGTTTGAGGAATAGAGTAAGAGATAGATCGTGGGGCAGTCACATAATTGAGCTAGCAATTTACAGGATGCGTGAAAGCTATTCAAAGTTGTTTGTGTTTATGCCATTGTTGTTCTTGTTTTTATTGTTGTGCATCTGTGTGAGTGCGAGTGTGGGTGTGGGTGTGTGTGTGGGTGTGGGCATTGTTGCTGAGACAGCATTGAGTGGCAACAATACACATGCGTGCTATAATTTAGCTATCTTTCACACATAATTCACAGCTGCAGCGAAGAGGGACAAGGACGAGGACGAGGACGAGGACGAGGACAGTCATTAGCATTGCTGCATTTGTCTGTGAAACGGAAACGGAAATCGCGCTGCATTCAAAATGCCAGACGACATACGCACAACAACAACAAGTTGCCAGCACACAATGAGAAGAAAGCGCGTGGCGTTACGAAATGGGCAACTCAATGGGCGTGGCAAATGCAAAATAATACAGCCAGAGTATGTGTGAAACTGTCGACAATATATTATGTGAAAAAATGACTAACATAAATATTGTAAGCACTAAAATATTTAACTTGAAAATATATATTTATTATATATTTATGTCAAAGTTAAATAAGAATCTATAATTATAAGATAAATAAAAGAAAATATAGAAAACATGTAAAATGCTTAACATAGAAAAGAAAAAAATATAACATAATTAAATTAACAATAAATTTTATAATATTATAATATTTTTAATAAAATAAAAATATATGTAAAAAATAATATAATAAAAATATATAAATACTAACTGATAATTTATAACATAAAATAAATAAAATAAAATGTATGAAATATAAATATATTTACACAAGAATAATAGCTCAATAAATCAATATTTATCAAGAAAATTATTAGAAAAAATTCAAATTAAATAACTGAATCATTTTTAAGAAAAACAAAAGTGAATAAAGATGTTTATTTTCTTTTTTATAATTTTTTTTTAATATGAATATATTTATTCAACGTTGTAAATAAAACTTTACTTTTATTTAAATATTTGTCATGAATACAAAATAATTATTTGAAAACATTAGTCAGTAATAATTACTTTTAAAAAAATGAATAATCTGTTTTTCTTTTCTAAAATTTTTATGATTAAATTTTGTACCTGTATTAGAAAAAAATAATAAA